>OY728130.1:494572835-494746028 GCA_963277665.1 Viscum album | reverse complement strand
AAGACTGCCAAAATTTTAAGCTCTTATTTATCAATATATTTTATTTATCAAAAACCTTTATACTTAATTTTCAAAATGTTGTTTTCTTATTCATACTGTCAAATTTAACGGATATGTTATAACGATCATGTTTAAATTAAATAATAACATTAATAGTATTGTGGTTTGTTAAAACTCGATGTTGCATGTAATACAAGCTATCGAAGAAATTGAATCTATTTGAAAAAAAACATTTCGTAAAATTTCAGGGTGTTACAGTTGAGGTTGACCTATATGAGAAAGTTTATGTTGTGAATGCTAGTATTGTTGATGCTAATACTGAAGTGAATGATGATGATGATAATGGTGTGAATGACACTAATGTTGAAGCTCATGCAGTTGAAGTTATAATGGAGGTAGAGTCGCAAACTAAGTTTGAGAGAGATTTTAATGGTCAAATTGCTAAATTTACCATGAATATTTTTCATAATATTGATATTTCAAAGGATGAAAAGAATCTTATGAAAGCTAAAATGGTTTCCAAATCAAAGTTTGAAAATCTCAAATCTCATTGGTTACCTAGTCATGCTTTGAAGATTTCAAACCTCATACCATAACTAAATCAGATTTACAGGAATTGTTGACTGGTGAAAAGTTTGGCTAGACAGAATGTTGCACCAGTCGACAATTCTGTTTTTCAGAAACTTGCAAATAAGGAAGAAGTTGGTAAGTTTGCTTTTGATAGTTAGAATTATGGGATGTGTATCAAGGTAGATATTGCTAAAATATAAGACATCATGGTTACTAAATCTGCTTTAAAATGATTTTAAATGGACTATGTATGTTAGCAAGAGTTTAAAATTCAAGATATTGATATTATGAATATGAGATGGGATATGGTAAAGTTTGATTTTCATAGATTACAATCATATTTGTTCACAAGGCTTGAAATGCATGAATTTCATAAAGAATTGATGTTAAAGATTTCAAAATTAGTTTAAATGAATCAAATACACCTTTTAGAGTTCTTGATTAGAAACTGAGACACGGAGAAAAGGGGTTTCACGAAATATTAGATACTGGAAAATAAATGGGAAAAAATTCATTAGGTTTATTCTCATGGTTTTGATGATAAAGAAGAAATCAAGGAGATGAGTGAGGATATTTATTTTAGTGATTTATTTGGTTACAAAAGCATTCTTGGTTACTATAAAAATGATATTGTAATGAAGATAGATTATTGTGGCAATGCTTTGACTGAACTAAATGAAAGAGAAGGTTTGGTCCAGCTTTTCCCCCTACTTCAGAAAATTCTCAAAAGCTTGTTGACATAATTGCACATTCACATAACGACGATTTAGAGACGTCAGGAAAAAGAAACAGAAAACCACAGCAAATTCTTATAAACCTTTAGAATCATCGTCTTATTCTAAGTGATTCTTTTTTGAGTTGTGTTTTAATTATTTTTTGCATTTAATTTTGTTTTTGAAGACTTACTGTGTTTATCTTTTTTGCCTTTTATGTAAGCTTCATATGAAGTTTTGATTTTCAGAAGTCAACTAATGGATTTATGAGTTAAAACTACACAAAGGCAATTTAGCAAGTTAGTTCTGGTGCAAATGGTTCAAGTCTATTTACTTTTACACGAAATTCAGTAATGTAGAATGAAGCATGGAGTACCACTAATTACAACACTGCAGCACCCTCCCTCCATATCTCACATGTTCCATTCCTCACCAAACAAATCTATTCTTTTTTCCTTCCAAAAGAACAAGAAGGATGGAAACTTTCTTTCTCCCAGAAGCATCAATCTCATAAAAAAAATTATAAAAAAAAAAAAAAAAAAACAGGCAACCCTAAAAATTCAGCAACAAAGAACCCAGGGAGGAATGAAGCCAGCAGCAGTGGCAAATCAACTTGGAGAAGGGTGGCTTAACACGCTATTGTCTGCAGGGAGTCATGAATTGAGCAACACTGGCCATATCTTCCGCATATAAACAACCAATGACCACATCGCCAGCCCGGCCGACACATTCAGCAGCCCCACCCCACAGCCCGCCACTATCCCTGCCCCTGCAACGCTGTACATTTTTGGTTTTTCAAATAATGTATTCATATACCTAACTCTCTTCACAGAACACACAATACGCGTACACAGATAAAAGTAGTTGAAAGTCCTGAAAAATGCCTACTTGTTATCCCGGGAAGCCAGGAGGATGGTTAGAGCTGTCATCTGCATGGCTGTTTTCCACTTCCCCAAATTATTCACAGCAACCGCCTAAAATATCATTACCCACTCTCAATATCGCTGCCGAAACAACAAAACACTGTGCCGCAAAAGGAATGCACAAAACCAACCTCTGTGAGTTTACTGTTTTGAGATGCGGCCCATTCCCGAACCGCAGACATCGTTATCTGCATGCAGAGAGCCTCAATGAGTGTAAATGGCAGCTATGGAACCAAACAAGGAATAGGCAGTGGCAACACTCACCTCCCGGCCAATGATGGTGATGGCCGGCAGTGTCAATAACAAGGGCACTTGTCCAAATCCACCGATTTCAAAGGGCCTCGAACACAACAAGACTAGCGTCACTGCCACCATAAGCTGCGTTCACTAGGCATTTCAATCACATGATCACTTTACCAAACACTGGGGATTTCATTCACAAGATAAACCAAGAAATTGCATGGAACTATATACCTTATCGGCCACGGGATCTAAAAAAGCACCGAATGCAGTCCCTAATTTCATCTGAATTACACCAAAACCCTTCAGTTTAATCAATAATTTACAAAAACAAGTATGAAATGACAAATCCAAATCTGGCTGTTCTTGAGAACCAAAGAATCTCTACCTTTCGAGCAATGTACCCATCAAGCCAGTCTGTAATTGCCGCAGCAATAAAGATACTTGTCGTGGCAGTTGTTCCCCACCAACTATTAATGTAAAAAGCTAATAAGAAAATTTTGCATATTAGATCCTCAAGTTCACAAGCTCGATGCAGCAAGCAAGTTCATACAACAAAGAACCACAGATCACAAAAATAATCAATTTTAAAGGAGGCTTTTCAAACTTGGCCAGATGCACATGTCCAATATTAGTGGCAGGGAGCAGCAGAGAAAACAAGTGGTAAGAAAGTCCATACATCATAAACAACCTTCTTTTCTCCATCATTTTTAAATGTTTTCTTCATTCCTCATGTGCTTGTGTGTGGGGGCACACAGTTTGGATCGAATAATTTCACTCTATCGACTAACAAGTCATATCTCATAATCAGTTTGAGTCACTTGGAGTATACTTTGCATGGGCACAACTGCATAATAACATTATTGCATAGTTGAAGTTAACTAGTAAGTAGCTTGGGTGCATGAATTTAACCAACTGCAAGTTTAATCAGTCACCTGGTCAGAGGCTCGGGAAGCAGCAGTACAATACGGGGAAAAGAATAGTGCGGTGAAAGCTTGAATGAAGTCGGCAAACAGTGCTCAACGTCTCTTGAGTGGTCAATTGAATCCCCAGTTATGATTTCACGGCTGTTGGGCATATCTTTTACCAACATGTCGTTGGATCTATAATCAGGTTACTTGCTAGTGTTGGTTCCTTCGAACATGTGATGAATCTGGTTTCACAGCCTCCTTTTATTCATAAAATCAGCTGTCGCCACACACAATTTGGAATTTGCACCTTACTCCATCTGAGTTACACGAAAAACAATGTTGCAGGGGGTTTGATCGATGCTTGTTATGGGTATCATTAGGATGAAGGGTCGTTCCTTCCAAGGGATTCAGTGTGTTTTGCTCAGTTGACATTTGGAGGAGTTCTGAGGCTAGGGTTTAGGAGAGAGAGAAAGAGAGGGTGTTAGCATCCCTAAAGAATTGATGTTGGATTTGTTGACAATAAGTGAGATTGACAACAAGTGCTGTTCACATCCCCAAAGGTTGTGTTGGATTTGTTGTTAAGTCATGTGAAAGCAAGTGGATGATGGCTCAAGTGGCCATTATTGGAAAGTGGTGTTTGTTGACAAGACATATGGAAGCTGAAGATGCTTGAAGAGGATTGTTATGGACTCATTAAGTCCAAAAGGTAAGAAGAAGGAATAAGAGTGCTTTGAAAGCTGGTGGAAGCTGCAAGAAGAGAAAGTTGTCTGCAGGACAAATTCTATGCCGCATAACCACCGGATACGCCGTGGTTATACAAGTTGTTTCCACATCTGAATGTTGTTTTCATTGATAGTGTTAGACCTGTTCAAGTGTATTTCCAAGTCCCACATCGTTTTCCTCCTATATGTATTTATTTTCCTCTATCTATAAATGAACGTAATGGTACCATTCTACATGGTATCAGAGTGATGTCCGATCTGATTTTTTTTTCTTCCCCTCCGCTGTGCACCGTCACCCCGCCTCCTTCGCCGGTCCCTACCACGCCCTACCAGCCCCATTGTTCCCTTAAGCGTCGCCTCCTCCCTTCGTCTACCCCGCCTCACCCCCTCCACGCACGAGCCATAGTTGCCTCCTGGTCTAGCCACGACCACGTCAAGCCTACCAGGCGCGCCCCGCCGCCCCTAATGGCGTCAGCCTTCCCAGGCGCACCCTGCCACCCCAGATGATATCGGTCATCCCTGTGCCTGTCCCCTGAAAAGCCGCCTTCTCCTGTTGCACGTCTTCCTGCGCCTGTCCCCTGAACGGACACCCACTCCTGTGCGTCATCTTCTTGTAGCGATTTTTCTGCGCCCACATATGCGGTCAGCACCCCCAAGCAACACGTCCAGGCTAATTGAGCACCTCTCATCAACCCGCCTGAAGCTGTGCACCTCTCCTTTATGCAACGCTCCTCCTGACGCCTCTCTCCGGAATCATGACATCCTCAGAATGCGTTCACGGTCTCCTTCTGCTGCACGCTTCTGATCACTTTGTGTTATTCCTGCACGCTTTAGTGGTTATCCCACCCAGTAACCTGATGCCCTGCTCTTCCTGCTGAGGCCCGTGTTTCCGTTTCCAGCCATTCCCGCTGGATTTCTTGGTTGCTCCTCCCCCATCACTATCAGACCCAAAGTACAAAGTTTGGAAGTTTGTCGGTAAAATTTTTGCATTGTTTGTCAACTCTATGGAACGCTCCATCAAAAATGTGACTTGGACAATGAACAATGTCAAAGAACTCTAGGATTCCTTGACTCATTATTCTGAACCAATAATTTAGATCAGGTGTTAGATGTTCTTCAATGCTTTTCCACTATCCGTCAGCACCACCGTTCTTTTCCGGCATATTTCACCGAATGGAAAGCTCTACGTGATGAGTTACTTGAGCTTTGGCCCCTTCCACAAACACCAAAGGCTTCTTTGGCCCGAAGAGATTGGTTATGACTCTTCAGTCTTCTTCATGGCCTTGATTCAGAGTATGCAACTGCCACTGAAATGTTGGTCAGCCCCTCCTCTCTTGAGATTCCACTGGTCTACCATCGCCTTGGAAAAGCTCATCAAGTGTTTTCCCCAACTATTGACACTACATATCATACTGCACTACTGGGTCGTGGCGGTGGTCGTTTTTCAGGAACTCGTGGACGTGGTCTTGGTGGGGGTCGTAATCGTCCTTTCTGCCAGCATTGTGGCAAGCCTAGCCATCTCATTGATTGTTGTTGGGTTCTCTATGGACGTCTGTCTCACCCATCTTGACGGGTTCAAACAGCTTTGGTTGACGTCTTTCCACCACCATCTGATATCTATCACAACCTAGACCTCTCCAGGGATGAGATCGAGCTTATACACTCTCATCGGGCCGCTTTGCTGCATGGCTCCTCTTCGGCATCTGTTGCTCAGACCGGTTGTCCTACTGCTTCTGTCACTTGTCGCTCACCTGTTTGGATGCTTGATTCTAGTGCTTCCAATCATCTGTGATGCAGATATGTTAATTATTTATCGCCCATGTAACGACTTGGGCTTTGCCTTGTAAGACTTTGAAATATTTTTGTACAAATTTTCAAAGCTAGACGTTGAAACGGCGTGCGATTACGTGGCCTGATGTGCCCAGAATAAATTTTATAAAAAATATTAAGTATTTTTATACTATGCACGCAGAGGAAAGGGGTTATCACTTAAACGGCAGCTCGGATCAGAAAACCGAGGCCACGGTTGAGTCCGGAGTGTGTTGTTTACCCTAGGCGGCGTATAACTTCTGTGGGCGCAGGCTTTCTGTGGAAAAAGTTATCGAGGACGTAACCGTAAATAAAATTATTAATAAAATTATTTTATTTTGACGTCGAATCGAATAACTCCTAAACAGAGTCTCGGATCGAATTTCTAATACCACGGTTGAGTTCAGAACGTAGTGTTTACCCTAAGCGTGACATAAACTTCGTCGATGTCGGGTGCTGGGTCAGAGGCGTTTTGGCAATGCGCGTGGGAGTCGCGGCCCCTCTTCTTCCTCTTCGTCGACGAATAACCTGAAGGCCGAATCAACGAAACGATAAGTTGTCGGACTCAAATCTTGACAGCAATCGCTCCCGGATCGTGCACCAGCAGCTTCGGAGCGCGGATCTGACCCCGAAGCTTCGGTGTTTCGCCTCGAGGTAGGTGATTTCTTGTTTTAATCTCGATCCCCTTGTTTATGCATCGTTTTTGTTCGAATCATCAACGAACCTTTAAGCGGAGCCTGAGTCAGTGTAGATCTCGTCCCGAGGTCTCCAGATCTGGTCTCCGAATAATTTTTGGAGCTCCGGGGCGCAGGCGGCGGCGCGGGGCGCGATCAGAAGCCGGCGAGGCGGGCCGCGGCAGCGGGCTAGGCTGAGGCCGCGGGCTGGTCCAATGAAACGGGCCGATCCGACAGGAGCGGGCCGAACCAGGTTGAGGGGACTTCAAACCCCCATATCTTTCAAACCAGATGTACGTATTACGTGCCGTCTGCGGCAACGTGACCCTTGCTTCGAGGCGGACCTTTTAAGGCCGACTTCGGAGTTTTATGTTTCGAGCTCAAGGCTCGGTGGCACAAAACGTCCAATCATAATAATAGTAATATAATTATTATCATTTGGAGATTCTTGTATCAGACATATCTCCTGCATCAGATGTCCGATTGACTCGCTGTCAGCAGCGTTGTGACCCTGAATTTAATGCGGATGTTTCAACACTGATTTCGGGTGTTTAAACCAAAATTGAGGTGTGGGGCCCATGAGGCCCGGTTTAGGTGTTTGCAATAAAATTTGACTTTTTCACCGGGTATCCGTTTTGGACGAATGAATAGTCGATCCCGTGTGTTTTTCCGAGAGAATCGCAACGGTGAGATCCGTATGATGTGTTCCGAGATCGAGACGTGAGCCCCACAATGACCCGTTCGAGCTCATTGTCGGGAAAAGTACCATTTTTACCGGATATCCATTTTTTGTAAGTAAATAGTCTATCCTGCGCGTTTTTCCGCATAGAACGTGATGGTGGTCACAGTTTGGACCTATGAGGCACGGAGTGCAGGCGATGTGTGGTTCGCTTGGGTCAGCAATGCCTTGACCGGCAGGGTTGAGTGAGTCCCCCTGGTCCTTACGCTATGAGGGTTTTCCGTATTACGTCCTCGGTACAGGATTGAGATCCCCTCGACAGGATGAGCTCGGATAGAGTCATAGCATCCCTCCAGTGAGGACAAGGAAAGATCCTCTAGCTTATCGTTTCCCTAGATCGGGCTCGTGGTATCTATGTGACCAACTCTACATGGCCGGCGATCCCCTATCTAGCGGGACAACTCTGTAGGGTTTTGTGGCATTTTTTGGGTATATGATCCCCTACGCAGCAGGCGATGATTGTAGGGTTGCGGTATCGTTAGTTATACGATGCCCTACTAAGCGTGTGGTTGCGGTAGGGTTTGTGGTATCTTCAGTACGACCCCCTACTTCGCGAGTTATACCAGATCAGGTTTTCGGCATCGTCATGACCACCCATAAACGGACGACGATCCTCTATCTGAGTGATATGATCTGTAAAATGTTAGATCGGATTGTAGTATCGCCCAACGGATCCTGAGAGTGATCCCCGATCTTCGAGTTACCGAATTGGGTTCTAGTATCGCCTAGCGGTCCCTAAGAGTGATCCCCTATCCGAGGAGTATTGTGTTTCGGCTGAGTCACAACGTGCTGTTCTTAGCGGCGATATCCGACGAGCGTGTTCTCTCGGATGGGTCATCTTGGATGGCGGTGTGAGACCCGATGAAGTGTACCTCTCGGACGAGTTTCATCGGAGATGATAGAGCTCGTGGAGTGTGTTCTCCCAATTTTGTGTTGCCTTAGAGCCACGAATAGAATCTGTTGCTAGCGATGAGGTCGGAACCTCCTGAGGCTTAGTGCCTGAGACGAGTATATCTGGTGTTCTTTCTGGGTTTCCCTTGCGGTGTTGTCACTTCTTCAATGACACACCCGGTGGTATGAGCTGATTAGTCACGTTTAGCCGAGGATGGTCTCGAGATGGAGTTCCTCTCTCGTTTGGGTTCCCTCTGGCTGGGTCGAGCTGATTGTTGTCTTTCAGTTGCTCCCTTTTCTTTTGAGGTTTTTAGGGCGCCTACTAAGTATCTTTATACTCACCCCTGCACGAGCTTTGCCCGTACACGTCTTGTGTCTTGTGCAGACCACAGGCCTTTCGACGAAGTCGCAGGAGGACCCAGAGCAGGCAGAGCTTAGTGAGCTAGACCGGCTGGGATGTTTACCAAAGTTGGGCCGAGGAGTTTTTCGGCGGGCGCATATGACAGCGATCCCTTCTATCTGAGCAGGTTGGATGCTTTTGCAGTTTTCTTTTGGTGGGTCCTGTTTTTCCCTTTTTTGTACTTTTGTTGTACTCTGGTTGGGATAGATGTATGCATGTTTTTCTTTTCAATTTTATATATCTCTGCACTGTTGTATGGAGGTGTCTGTCGGTGCGTGCGTACAGGTACGATAGACTAAGGTCTCTCATGTGTGTGATAGCCTACTCTGCGCTAGTCGCCAGCCCCTGGCCTATTGGAGGCGAGCTTGGGGAGTCGCGGCTCGAGCCCCATTGGGTCGGGTCGTAACAGAGTGGTATCAAAGGAGGTTCCACCTTTGGAACCTAGAGCGTAGTAGTTGGTTTAGCTGTGAGCTTGGTTTGGGTTGCATAGAGATAGTGTTAGAGTGTTTCGAGTTCGGCTTTCAGGCCAGGAACTCCAGTGTTGGTGCGGCGGCCGACGTATTCATTCACCAGGACTCTGATAACCTGTCTTTCGACTCAGGACATTATGACACTGGTTGTAGGGAAATAATGGTACATTCATCATATAGGACTGAGTTTTGGGTTTTCTTTATCCTTCTTGAGTCAGCTCCCCAGATATACATTTTGTCTATGGTGCGTCTTAATGTTATTTCAGGATGCCTCCACAACAACAGCCAGACACGGTTCCGCGGCGGGATTGTGCTAACGATTTGCCCCGTGGCAAGGCTTTGGTGCAGGGCACAGATTCTGAGGCTGGACCTCCAGGTGGTCCGTCAGTTGAGCCACCACCTATCGAGCAGCAGGTTGGGTCGGCAATGCAAGACGAGGATGCGCGCAGGATAAGTGTGTTGCACGAGTTTCAGAGGCAGTGACCTCTGGGGTTCTGGGGTGACCCAGACCCCCAGGCAGCTGATGATCAGCTCGCGGTCGTCACACGCGTTTTCCACCTTGTGAGTACACCTCCCAATCAGATGGTGGTCCAAGCGGCGAGCCTTTTCCAGGGTTCGGTCGGGCGCTGGTGGAGTCTTGTGACGCAGACCCACGACGAGGAGACGCTCTCTTGGGCAGAGTTTTAGTGGCTCTTCAGGAAGGAGTTTTATCCGGCCACGCTGAGATCGGTGCATATCTAGGAACTTCTGCAGCTTCGACGGAAGAGCAGGACAGTGGCGGAGTACTCGGCGAGGTTCACAGACCTGTCGCGTTACTCCCTGAATATGGTTCGGGATCCATTCTTCCGAGCACGGACCTTTGAACAGGGCTTGCACCGGGAGATCAGGGCGTCGGTTGGTCGCTCTGCATTTCCACCTATGTTGGAGTGTTGAAGCGGGCCTTAGTGGTGGAGAGCTTTCTAGCATAGTAGACTCCGACCGTCAGTGCTGGGCACGCAGGAGTTGAGACCTCGGCAGCTAGTTTGGTGGCTGGTAGCCGACGGCAGGCTCAGGGGTCCGGGCGTGCGGGACATTTCAAGAGGCGACCCCAGGACGGAAGATCTGAGGCCCAGGGCTCTCAGGCCAGTTTTGGGCAGCCGTAGAAGAGGCGGTGTTATGCTTGTGACAGCCGGGGACATCTTGCGAGAGACTGCCCGACCCGTTGTGCTACGGAGAGGGAGACGGTCGACGGACCGCCTTGGCAGAGGTAGCTTTTCGAGCACAGAGGTCCACAGGGTGGCGGACGTAACAGAGGAGCGGGTGTAGCAGCGGAAGGTGGCAGACGGTACGAGTTGCCACCACCACCCCCAGGTGGTCCACGCTAGGCTCAGAGAGCTGGAGGACGAGGGCGGGGACAACTGCAGGTAGTAGAGGCCGTTGACCCAGAGGCTCCCTAAATGGATAGAGGTACATTCTTTGTTCTTTCTACTTTTTGCAATAGTTTGGAGGTATGCTTTTCTTTCCGCTTTTGGCTCGAGGTTTGTTCGGAATGACACGGGGCGTCGGTAAGATTTTGTGTCAGTGTTGTTTGTCGTAGCTTCGAATGCACGAGGAAGAGGGATTCTTCCCCCACCAAGACACGTTTTTGTGACGTGACTAAAACCGTGTGGGCGAGTCAGTGTCGCCCAAAGCGGACAGTGTCGAGGTGTGGTGGACAAGTCCCTCTGACTTGTGTGTCCGGGGCGGGGTTGTGTGTTGGGAAGTTTGCGCGAAGGGTCTGATAAGACCCAAGGTGTGTTCTTGGGCAACCCTGTTTTGTTTGTTTACCCTCGCGTCTTCGATGTTAGCTTGGTACGCGAGTCGCTTGAGAAGGTAGTGGTGCGGTTTGACGTGGCTTCAAACTCACAAAAATGAGGGACGCTTTCCCCACTAAGACGCGTTCTTGAGACGCGATGCAAAACCGTGCGAGTGAATCAGTGTCTCCCAAAGCGGATAATATCGTGGTGCTGTGGATGAGTCCCTTTGACTTGTGTGTTTGGAGTAGGTTTGTTGGTCTCTGCGTCGGGTTAGCAAGGTAGCATACCGCTAGACCCTATGACTGCAGGAGACCAAGCACTTGGTGTTTCCCACCAATCGCAGCTGAGGAGACTGTGCCCAGTTGCACGATGTCGACCTGGGATGAGCTGGACTTGGGTGTGGTTCCCCTAAGCGTGTCTCTGTAAGCAGCACGGGAACCCTTTGTGGCTTTGTAGTGGTTTTTGGTGAACTCGATGGCAAGGGAGACCCAGTTGAGAGTGTCCAGTTTCTTTCCCTCGTGCCTAGCCTTTTGCTTTTCGGGGGCGAAAAGCTTTAAGGTGGGCAGGATGTAACGACTCAGGTTTTGCCTTGTAAGACTTTGGAATTTCTGTATATATTTTCAGAGCTAAGCACTGAGATGACGTGCGATTCCGTGGTCCGATGTACCCAGAATAAATTTTATAAAAAATAATAAGTATTTTTATACTATGCACGTGGAGGAAACGGGTTATCTCTTAAACGGCAGCTCAGATAAAAAAACTGAGGCCACGGTTGAGTCTGGAGAGTCTCGTTTACCCTATGTAGGGTATAACTTTTGTGGGTGCAGGCCTTCTGAGGAAAAAGTTATCGAGCACGTAACCGTAAATAAAATAAATAAATAAAATTATTTTATTTTGACATCAGACCGAATAACTCCTAAACGGAGACTCGGATCAAATTTCTGAGACCGCAGTTGAGTTTAAAACGTCGTGTTTACCCTACGCGCGACATAAACATCATCGGCATCGGGTATTGGGTCGGAGGCGTTTTGGTAGGGCGCGTGTGGACGGGAAGTTAAATGGGAGAATTGATTTAATAAAAATTAAATCAATCCCACCCCCACCCACTTTGGTGCGCACGATAGAGGAGCAGCATCCCCTCTTATTCCTCTTCACCGACGAATAACCCGAAGGCAAAACCGACGAAACGAGGTGCCGTCAGACTCGAATCTTGACGGTGATCGCTCCCAGATCGTGCAGCAGCAGCTTCGGAGTGCGGATCTGACCCTGAAGCTTCGGCGTTTCGCCCCGAGGTAAGTGGTTTCACGTTTTAATCCCAATCCCTATTTATGCATCATTTTTGTTCAAATCGTCGACGAACCTTCAAGCGGAGCCTGAGTCAGTGTAGATCTTGTCCCGAGGTTTCCAGCGGAGCCTGAGTCAGTGTAGATCTCGTCCTGTGGACCTCCGGCGTGCAGTGGTCCGCCGCAGCGCGCGGCGGCCGCGGGAGGCGCCTAGAGCCAGCAGCGCGGGGCGCCAAGGCAACAGTGCGCAGGCGACGGCGCGACCAGAAGCCAGCGAGGCGGGCCGCGGGGTGTGGCGGCGGATCGGGCTGAGGACGCGGGCTGGTCTAGTGAAACGGGTCGGGTCGGCCAGAACGGGCCGGCCCAGGCCAAGGGGACTTCAAAACCCCGTATATTTCAAACCAGACGTCAGTTTTACGTGTCGTCTGTGGCAACATGACCCTTGCTTCGAGGCGGACCTTTTGAGGCCGGCTTGGGGGTTTTATGTTTTGAACTCGAGGCTCAGTGGCACGAAACGTCCAATCATAATAATAAGAATACAATTATTATTATGTGGAGATTCTTGAATCGAACGTATCTTCTACATCTGATTTCCGATTGACGCGTCGTTAGCGGCGTTGCGACCCTGAATTTAATGCGGACGTTTCAAAACCGATTTCGGGTGCTTAAACCGAAATCGAGGTGCGGGACCCATCAGACCCGGTTTGGGCGTTTGCGGTGAAATGTGACTTTTTCACCAGGTGTCCGTTTTGAACGAATGAATAGTCGATCCCGTGTGTTTTTCCGAGAGGATCGCAATGGTGCGATCCGTATGATGTGTTCCAGGATTGAAACGCGGGCCCCACAATGACTCGTTCGGGCTCGTGGTGAAAAGTGTCATTTTCACCGGTTATCCGTTTTGGTTAAGTAAATAGTTTATCCTACGTGTTTTTTAGCGTAGAACGCGATAGTGGCCACGGTTTGAGCCTAGGAGGCGCAGAGTGCAGGCGATGTTGTGTGGGTCGCTTGGGTTAGTGACGCCTTAACCAGCAGGGTTGAGTGAGTCCCCCTTGTCCTTACACAATGAGGGTTTTCCGTATTACGTCCTCGGTACGGGATTGAAATCCCCTCGACAGGATGAGCTCCGATAGAATCGCAGCGTCCCTCCGGTGAGGCCGAGGCAGGATCCTCTGGCTTATCGTTTCCCAAAATCGGGTTCTTGGTATCGTTGTAACCAACGCTACACGGGCGGCGATCCCTTATCTAACAGGACAGCTCTGTAGGGTTTTGTGGCATCTTTGGGTATATAATCCCCTACACAGTGGGTGATGATAGTAAGGTTGCGGTATCGTCGGTTATACGATCCCCTACTCAGTGTGTGGTTTCGGTAGGGTTTGTGGTATCACACGAGTGACGATCCTCTATCTGAGTGATGTGATCTGTAGAATGTTAGATCGGGTTGTATATCCCCCAGTGGATCCGGGAAGTGATCCCTTATCTGAGAGATCTTCGAGTTACCGGATTGGATTCTAGCATCCCCTAACGGTGCCAAGGAGTGATCCCCTATCCGACGAGTTTTGTGTTTCTGCTGAGTCTCAGCGTGACGTTCTTAGCGGCGATATCCGACAAGCGTGTTCTCTCGGATGGGTCATCTGGGATGGCGGTGTGAGACCCAATGGAGTGTACCTCTGGGACGAGTGTCATCTGGAATGACAGAGCTCGTGGAGTGTGTTCTCCGGGTTTTGTGTTGCCTTAGAGCCTCGAGTAGAATCTGTCGCTAGTGATGAGGTTGGAACCTCTTGAGCCTTGGTGCCTGAGACGAGTATTAACTGGTGTTCTTTCTGGGTTTCCCTTGCGGTGTTGTCACTTCTTCGATGACACACCGAGTGGTATGAACTGACTAGTCGCGTTTAACTGAGGATGGTCTCGAGATGAAGTTTCTCTTTCGTTTGGGTTCCCTCTAGTTGGGTCGAGCTGACTGTTGTTTTTCAATTGCTCCCTTTTCTTTTGGGGTTTTTGGGGCGCCAACTGAGTATCTTTATACTCACCCTTGCACGGGTTTTTCCCCCACATGTTTTGTGTCTTGTGCAGACCACAGGCCTTTCGACGAAGTCCCAGGAGGACCCGGAGCAGGCGGAGTTTAGTGAGCTAGACCGACCGGGGTGTTTACCAAAGCTGGGCTGAGGAGTTTTTCGACGGCTGCATTTGACAGCGATCCCCTCCATCTGAGCAGGTTGGACGCTTTTGCAGTTTTCTTTTAGTGAGCCATGTTTTGCACTTTTTGTACTTCTGTTGTACTCTAGTTGGGATAGATGTATGCATGCTTTTCTTTTCAGTTTTATATATCTATGCATTGTTGTATGAAGGTGTGTGTGGGTGTGTGCGTACGAATACGATAGGTTAAGGCCTCTCATATGTGTGATAGCCTACTCGGCGGTAGTCGCCAGCCTCTGGCCTATTGGAGACGGGCTTGAGGAGTTGCGGCTCGAGCCCCGTTGGGTCGGGTCGTGACAGCCCGTATACTGGCACCGCTGCAATTATTGTTGCTGAAAAATCCACTATCCCTATTGCGGGATTTGGCACATGCTCCTTGAATCCTTGGATCATGTTCCTCAAAGTCCTTTTAATCTCCTCTCCATCAGTAAGCTCACAAAGGACTTGAACTGTGTTGCTATTTTTATATCTGATGTTTTTCAGGAGCGATCGACG
The DNA here is from genome assembly GCA_963277665.1 of Viscum album. NCBI lineage: Eukaryota > Viridiplantae > Streptophyta > Magnoliopsida > Santalales > Viscaceae > Viscum > Viscum album. The sequence continues at coordinate 494,731,220 of OY728130.1, read as the reverse complement.
AATCGAAAGTTTGGTAGAGGTCATCTTCGCAATGGGGTGTACATGTTCGATACTCCGACATCCCTTGCCTACTCGACAATCCCCGCTCGTGCTCTAGGTCTACATTTTCGCCTTGGTCATCCACCTGCCTCCACCTTACATCAACTTTATCCCTGCACCTTTCTTTTCATTGTGAGTCTTGTAAGTTTGCAAAACATCATCGCGTGTCTTGTGTCCCCACCCAGTTAGGGTACCGTTATTATGTATCCTTTATTAATGATTTCTCCCGCATGACAGGCTTTATCTACTTTGTGATCATTCTGAGGTGTTTATACTTTCCAGACTTTTTACCATGAAATTCACACTCAGTTATCCATGCCTATTAAATGTCTCTGCTCGAACAATGGACGATAATATTTATCTTAATCCCTTTAGCAGTTTCTCAAGAATCATGGCGTCCTTCATCAAACATTCTGCCCCGATACACCTCAGCAGAATAGTGTGGTCGAGCGTAAACATTATCATATTCTAGAGACTGCTCGCGCCCTCTTATTTCACATGAAGGTGTCTCTCGTTTTTTAGATGTTATTCTTACTGTTACCTATCTTATAAATCGCTTTCCTTCTTATATCCTTTAAGGGGAAAATCCTTTTCGGGCTTTGTTCCCCTCTCTTTCACCTTCTTCCACTTCTTGTGTTTGGATGTCTTTGTTATGTTCATGACACTCGTCCCCATTTATCTAAATTTTCCCCAAAAACCCTTTGTGGCATCTTCCTAGGTTACTCTCGCCCTCAGTGTGGATATTGTTGTTTCAGTCCAGACTTGCGGTGTTATATCATCTTTGCTGATGTTAAACTTGAGAACTCTCCATTCTCTCCACCCTCTTCCCACCCAGATACAGCTATCGATGATTGTCTTCCTCTCACCATCGCCGCTTTGGCTCTGTTTACTCTCGTCGACCATCAAACTTGCCCCACGTCCAGACTGACGACATCATCTCCCTGACTTCGTCAGACGCTCTTGCTCCGAGCACAGATGACTTTTCTATTGCATTACGGAAAGGTATTCGCTCAAGCCAGAATAATCCTATATACACAACTTCCTACAAAGGCTTCTCCGCTCTAGAGGCGATATTTGTTCCTCGTACGGTTGTCGAGCCTAAATCTCACCCTGGTTGGCTTCAAGCAATGCAGGATGAATTACAGGCTTTAGACGACAATCACACCTGGGATCTCGTCCCCCTTTCGGCAGATAAACAGGTTGTTGGAAGCAAATAGATTTATACAGTTCATCTAAATGTAGATGGTACTCTTTATCGCCTTAAAGCTCGTCTCGTGGCAAAAGGCTTCACTCGAACATATGGTGTTAATTATTTCGATACATTCTCTCCGATTGCAAAAAATGCCTCTGTTCGATTATTCATATCTTTTGCAGCTGCTCATCATTGGCATTTTCATCAACTTGATGTCAAGAATGCATTCCTACATGCTTTTCTTGAAGACGAAGTATATCTGCAACAACCTTCTGGCTTCCTTGCCTTAGGGGTCAGTTGTCAGTCGGCTCCGTCGATCTCTTTATCGGCTCAAACAATCACCTCATGCATGATTTGAAAGAATTTGCATTGTCATCACTACATTTGGTCTATCTCAAAGTATGAAGGAACACACTGCTTTCTATCGAAAAACGGCATCCGGCTGCATCCTGTTGGTTGTATATGTTGATGCTATCATTATTACAGGTAGCGACTTGAATGGCATTGTCCATCTCAAGGGTTATCTTCAACAACAGTTTCATACCAAAGACTTGAATCCTTTGACATATTTTCTTGACATTGAAGTCTCTCGTTCTCCAACCAGCATTTTTCTTTCTCAATGAAAATATGCATTGGATATCTTGCAGGATTCTGGCTTGTCACAGACAACTGTCGTTGACACTCCTCTTGAACCAGGGATACGGTCTCTTCATGATGTCACTTACCCATATTCTCATCTAGATAGGTATCGTCGTCTTGTTGACAAACTCAATTATCTTATCATGACTCGTCTGGATATTACCTACGATGCCAGCAAGGTTAGCCAATTCATGGAACATCCAACGAAATCTCAATAGTATGTTGTCTTTCGCATTGTCAAATACATTAAGAAAGACTCTGTCTGTGGTCTTCGATATTCACATCACGATCGTCTGAATATTGAGGTTTTTTGTGATGCCGACTATGTTGGTTGTTTATCTACCCGAAAGTCTACTTTTGTGTTTGTGATTTTTCTGGCCGGTAACTTAATCTCTTGGTGAAGCAAGAAACAAACTGTCATCTCCAGATCCAGTGTTGAATCTGAATATCGTGTGATGGTCACGGTCACTACTAAAATTCTTTGGCATTGTCACCTTCTTCATGAAATTGGTTTTCCGCCACAGACTTCTGCTCATATTTGGTGTGATAATCAGACGACCATGAAGATTGTTTTTAATCCAATCTTCCATGAACGCACGAAGCATATTGAGATTAACTGTCACTTTTTTCGCCATCACCTTGAACAAAAACATATCAGTTTTAACTACATTCCAACAGCTCATCAGTTTGCTGACATCTTCACCAAAGGCTTGCCGGGAGCTCGACTGGACTCTATGCATCAAGTTGGGCATCCACAACATCAACGACCCAGCTTGATGGAGAGTGTTTGCGACCTTGTTTTTTGTGTCTTCTTACTTTCTTTTTTGTGGGACTCTTCTTCCAAGTTATACTTGTTCTAGCTTGAGGGGGAGTGTTAGACCCGTTTAAGTGTATTTCTGAGTCCCACGCCGTTTTCCTCCTACATGTATTTATTTTCCTCTATCTATAAATGAAGGTCTCCACCTCCCTTTGAGGGATGAATGGTACTATTCTACAGATACTAATTTCAGTTCCTAGCATAGCAAGAAACCAACCATCATATCTTGCTTGAGTGTTGAGTCAAAGTACCGAACCATGACACACGTAACAATAGAGAGACCTTGCCTTGCTTTGAGTGTTGAGCTGGAGTATCGAACCATGAAACATGTGACAACAGAGATCCTATGAGCTTAGTATCTCTTTCATGCGATACACACATATGGTTCGACAATTAGATGGTTATCAAGATTGCGACAAATCATGTTTTTCATGTTGGGTGAATCGTATTGAAGTTTACTACCACTTTGTTTGGCCGAATAATAAGTAGAAACATCTCAATTTCAGCCACGTTGCAAACCATAGAGCAATGAGTTGACGTGTTCACTAAAAGGATTTCGATGCCACAAGGTGATGGGTTTTGGACGAGATAACACTTATCCAAACACAACAGAAAACATCAACCAAACCCAAGTTAAGCCACAAGATTTTCCATTCGTATTGGACTGAATAATATAAAGGAAGAACGGCGTACTTTTTCTCTGTTGATCTGAATCTGTCCAAGCTCCACCACACGAGCTTGATTGCGATCACTGAGAAGCAGCCAACGGGCTCCTTCCTCTTAGGATATCCACGGGTTGTGTGAATCTCCTGATGTTTGGGAAGGATTCCCTTCAAGCCATGGTCTCTTGGAACCTTGTTTAAAGGCTTCAAGAAAACGAGAGCTTCCGGATCCATACAAATCACAAACTATGAGCCACATTATATAATCATCCAAGGAGACTCCTTGGATTCCAAACGTTTGGCCATAAAGAGAAACATTTCATGAGTTTCAACATTTGCAACTTATGACTCTTCTTTGTTTATTAATTGTTGAACATTTAAACAATTGAGTTGGACGTTCAAACTCCTCAGATTATCAGCATATGATAATCAAACCAAGAATGATAGCATAAGATAAGAGGAGGTTATACCACGTGATATCACATACCACGTAAAACGGTCATGCACTACACCACAGCATAGTGACCCTCATTATGTCGTGGTTTATACCAACACAAATCACGACGTGGTCTAAGCCACCACACCATGGTCTTGCCTTTTGGTGCATATTTCCATCAATTTCCCATTTGCACTCAAAGCCTCATAGACATAGCACACTTTCACCTTATGTCACATTACATGTAACTAGTTGTGAAACCATATCCCAAACACCTTTTGAAAAAGTTATCATTCATTTTCCATTCGTTCCGCCTGGAATGAAAAATGTGTCACCTGAAGGTGGGAGCACGCACCTTCAGAGGGAGGTTGCATTGTCAGAGGTCACGCCAGGAAGAGGCGTTGCGCGATTGAGAAAGGGGCGGTCGTGCAGGAGTCGAAGAAGGGGAGCCGACGGCGGAAGGTGGGGGTATCGCGGCCGGAGAAAGGGGGCGCAACAGCTAGGTTGGGGCGACGCAGGGAGTCGTCGCGACTACTGAGAGACGACGCAAGGGGCGGCCGACTAAAAATGGTGGCCTTTGGCCGAGAGCCATCGCCCCCCTTGGGGGGGAAGGTTTAGGTTTTCTCCAAGAAAACAGAGGGAAGAGGGGGTTAGGGTTGGGGAACCCACTCTGATATCATATTGTTAAACCCGGTTTTATTATAATGGGTATTTCCGAGTCCCACATCAGAATATTCCACCATGCAATCCTTTTTACTCATCTATAAACCTCACATTGAGGTAAGAGGAATTCGCCATCTATATGGTATCAGAGTAAAAATCCCGATAATTTTTTTTCCACTGTCCTTCCTTCTCCCGAAGGATCCCTCCCAGCGACCTCCCAACTTGGTCTGTCCCCGCCCTACCTGCGGCTTCCAGGCGTCTCGACGGCCCGCCCTCCCTACGGTTTCCCTGCTACGCCAGGCCCCGGCTCCCTCCAGGCGAAATCCATCGCTCCACCTCCTCCCGTGGCGTCCCGACGGCCCGCCCTCCATCTGCGACTCCCGACCCGCCATCCCTCGTCGCGGTTCCCGGCTCACCTCTCACGACTCCCAGCCCCGCATCCCATCGCGGTTCCCAGCCCGCCCCCCGTTGCGGTTCCCGGGCCCGCCCCCCGTTGCGGCTCCCAGCCCGCCTCTGTCGCGGCTTCCAGGCCCAACCTCCTACGACACTTCCCGATTCGCCTCCCGCGACGATCTCTCTGCCTCTGCCCTTCGCGCGGCTACCCAACATCGCGACCAGCCCCCACCCTCGGCGAAGCTTCCCGACGTTGATTGTCGCCTCCCTCTGGCGGCACTCCTGACATGGACGACCGGGACCGCGCTCCAGGCGGCACCTCTCCTGCAGCGCTCTACCGGCCCTGCCTGCTCGCGGCCCGCTCGCAACCTCCCAACTTCGCGACCAGCCCCGACTCCCGCTGTGATTTACAGGCCCCGCCCTCCCGCGGATCTCCGGTTTCACCCGGCCCCGCCTCCGACGCGGCCTCCCTTGCGACATCTCGGCCCCGTCTCTCTCGACGACTCCCGGTTCCGCGCTCCTCGGCTCGTCCCGGCCCTTCCAATGGTCGAACCTTCAGTTTTGCCTCTGTTGATCACCACCTCCACCCGCCTGGTTGATGAGCGGCTCGACTCAACCAATTTCTCAGTATGGCGGAAGACAGTATTGATGTCACTCACGAGCATGGACCTCGCCTCCCACCTTGAGGATCCTCAGCCCTCATCTTCCGATCCCAAATACCGCCCATGGAAGCTTACTGATAGCAAGATCTTTGCCTTACTGGTCAATTTCATGGACCGCTCCGTCAAGGACGTCACTCGGACCGCCAATACGATTAAGGAACTCCGGGATTCCTTGAACCTCATGTATTCTGAGACAAATAATTTGGTTCGGGTCTCTGATGTTCTTTAGCGCTTGTCGCTCATCCGCCAGCAGGCCCGTCCATTTCCGACGTACTTCATGGAATGGAAAGCTCTTCGGGATGAATTGTTTGAGTTGTGGCCCATTCCCCGGACACCAAAGGCAGTCTTGGCCCAGAGGGACCAATTGTTTCTCTTTAGCCATCTCTATGGTCTCGATCCTAAATATGCGACGACGGCCGCAGAGATGCTCGTCAGCCCCTCTTCGCTAGAGATTCCACAGATGTATCATGGCCTTGGAAAGACTCATCAGGCGCTTGCCCCACCCACCCCCAGCATCGATCACGCTGCCCTCTTGGGTTGTGGTAGTGGACGCTCCTTAGGCACTCGTGCACGTGGCCGTGGGGAGAGTAGTCCTCATCCCCTCTGTCAGCATTGTGGCAAGTTTGGTCACCTGATCGACCGTTATTGGGTTCTTCATGATCGTCCATCTCAGCAACCTCAACAAGGTCAGATTGCAGTCCATGATGCTTCCCCGTCGGCCGCAACGCTTCCTCTCTTTCTGGACCTCTCCATGGCTGAGCTCCAACTGATTCATGATCATCGGACCACCTCTCAACCGAGTTCTTCATCGGCAACTTTTGCCCACTCTGGTGGTTCAACTGCTTTTGTCAATTGTCGCTCTCATGCCTGGATGCTTGACTCATGTGCATCAGATCATCTCACAGGTGATGCAGGTATGTTATCCACCTACCGTCCATATGTTGGTTCATCAGCTATCATTGTCGTTGATAGATCCATTATCCCCATTGCAGGCTTTGGTGCATGCTCCCAGAATTCATCTATTCACCTGTCATCTGTGGCACATGCGTCTCACAGTCCTTTTAACCTTCTCTCCATAAGTAAGCTTACAAAGGATTTCAACTGTAGTGTCATCTTTACATCTTCTGTTATTGCGTTTCAGGAGCGGACGACGAACCGGAAACTTGGTAGAGGCCAGCTTCGGAACGGGGTGTACATGTTCGATGGACCAACATCCGTCGCCTGCACGTTTATCTCTGCTCCTGCATCGAACCTCCATTCCCGGTTGGGACATCCACCCACCTCCGCCCTTCATCAACTTTTTCCTGATATTAGTCGGCATGTTTCCTTTCATTGTCCACTCTCTTTTAGCAATTTCTCCAGGAAAACGATGTCATTCATCAGACCTTTTGTCATGATACAGCTCAGCAGAAGGGAGTGGTTGAGCGGAAACACCGACATATTTTGGAAACTACTTACTTGTGCACTCCTACTCCACCGGCAGGTGCCTCTTCTCTTTTGGGGGATGTCATCCTTACTGCTACTTATCTCCTCAATTGTCTCCCTTCTTCTATCCTTCAGGGGGAGACTCCTTTTCGGACATTGTTCTCCCCTCTCCCTCCTCACTCACTTCCATTCTGTGTGTTTGGATGTCTCTGTTATGTCCGTGACACTTGTCTCAACCCCTCCAAGCTCTCTCTCAAATCCCTCTATTGCATATTCCTCGGATATTCACTCACTTAGCGCAGAACCCGATGCTTCTCTCTGGACCTACGGCGGTATATCATCTCTGCTGACGTATCGTTTACCGAGAACTCTCTGTTCTCTATTCCCTCTCCACATCCAAACACTACCATCGATGATTGTCTCTCTCTCATCATCCACCTTCCTCTGGTGTCTCCCCATGCTGATCACCAGTTTGGTACAGTCTACTCTCATCGCCCATCGACTGTGCCCCCCGTCCAGGCCGAAGAAACCATCGTCCCCGTTTCGCCCGATACTCCTGCACCGGCACCAGATGACTTGCCCATTGCACTTCGGAAAGATACTCGTTCTTGCCAGAATACTCCTCTTTTAACATCTTCATACACAGGTCTGTCCGCTTTGGAGACGATATCTATTTCCCACACGGTTGGCGATGTCAAATCTCACCCGGGGTGGCTACAAGCGATGCGTGATGAATTACAGGCTTTGGAAGACAACCATGCTTGGGATCTGATCCCCCTTCCGGCAGGCAAACGGGCGGTCGAAAGCAAATGGATCTATACGGTCCGTCTCAATGCCAATGGCACTCTTCATCGCCTAAAAGCCCGACTTGGGGCGAAGGGTTTTGGTCAAACATATGGTATCGACTATTTTGATATCTTCTATCCGATTGCATAGATGGCATCAGTCCGATTATCCATCTCATTGGTCGCTCATCATCATTGGCTCCTTCATCAACTGGATGTGAAGAATGTTTTTCTCCAAAACTTTCTTGAAGAAGAGATATATCTGCCGCAGCCTCTAGGATTTCGTGCTTCAGGAGCCGACTCTCATGTTTGTCGACTTCGTCGCTCTCTATATGGTCTCAAGCAGTCTCCCCGTGCTTGGTTTGGCCGATTCAGCATCGTCGTCACCGCATTTGGGCTCTTTCGCAGTATGAAGGACCACACCGTTTTCTACCGTACGACGTCCAACGGTTGCATCCAGCTGGTGGTGTATGTTGATAATATCATCATCACTGGGAGCGACTCCACTGGAATTGTTGCGGAATAGTCAGGAGACACAACGACAGAAACGAGAGAAAACGAAAGAAAGCAAATAAAGAGCGATTTACGTGGTTCGGGAAAAATCCCTACGTCCACAGGAGAGGCAAAATTCACTATATTGGGAGCAACAAATTACAGAGGTTTTTCGGTAAAAACCCTAGCCCGAAAATGGGCTATAAAATGAAGAAGACGATCGTTGTTCCGAAAAGGTAAGTCTGCGTTGCTACAGCGAACGGCGGCCGACTTTGTCAAAAGCGCTACAGTGGCTGCCGGCTGGAGGTCAAAAGTTCTACAATGAAGTTGACTCTGAAGTCTGCACTGCTACAGTGTTTGTCGGTGTCGGTCGGTCAGCTCCGCTACAGTAGTCAGAGATGCTACAGTGCCGAAAAAATGGGTCGGGAGCCTTCGGCCCCCGGAGAAAGGGCGTGTTGCCCCCTACAACCCCCAACGAGCTCACTGCGGAGCTCGACCCGCGACAGTTGCGGGCCACAAGCATTCGGCCCAACCGGATCGGGCAACACCAATCCAACAGGAATCACTCAAAACACAAGAGGCATCTTCACCACCACTTCCACACGAAAGATCTTGGTCCTCTCACATACTTCATTGGCATCGAGGTCTCTCGTTCTACAAACACCATCTTTCTTTGCCAACGGAAGTATGCCATAGATATCTTGCAGGATGCGGGTTTGAGTCAAGCAACTGCCGTGTGTTAGGATCGATTTCCTCCAGCCCTAAGTCTCCCAAGCCTAACACATAGGCCCTTTATGGGCTTCCATCCTAAAACTCATGGGTGATAGGAGGAATTTCTCATCCAAACTTATATGTGAGTCACCATCCTTTTATGGAAACCGATGTGGGATTGGGTTTGCACCTAACAATCCTTCCCTCAAACCAAAGACCACACAATTGGGTCTCCCCTTCAACGATACTGCATCAGATCTAACAATCTTGCACCGCTGTTTTCTCATCATCGGGACTCGCCGCCTGACCACCATTTATCAAGAAGACTTTGGACACAAGGCACCATGGATTCACATGCTTCAAATGAGCAGTCGTTATCATTGTCAAACTGGTTTAGAGAATACTCCACCCTACATCACACATGGGTTGCACCATGCCTCTGATACCACTTGTCAGGATCGATTTCCTCCAGCCCTAGGTCTCCCATGCCCAACACATAGGCCCTTCTGAGGTTCCATCCTAAAACTCATGGGTGATAGGGGGAATTGCTCATCCAAGCTTACATGTGAGCCACCATCCTTTATGGAAATCGGTGTGGGATTGGGTTTGCACCCAACACCGTGGGCACTCCTCTTGAGTCTAGGGAACGTTCTCTTTATGACAACACGGAACCCTTTTCTCACCCAGAAAGCTACCGTCGTCCTGTGGGAAAACTCATTTACCTCACCATGACACGTCTAGACACTGTCTGCGCTGTTGGCAAAGTGAGCCAATTCATGGAGCATCCGACCAAATCTCAGTGGGATGTTGTCCTCCGCATTGCCAGATATATCAAGAAACACCCTACCCGTGGTCTTCGGTACTCACATCACGACCATCTGAATGTTGAGGCTTTCTGTGATGCTGACTATGCGTGTTGTCTTGCTACCCGAAAGTCTACTTCTGGGTTTGCAGTTTTCTTGGCAGCTAACCTCATCTCTTGGTGCAGCAAGAAGCAAACTGTCGTCTTCAGATCTAGTGCGGAGTCTGAATACCGTGTCATGGTCACAGTCACTACTGAGATACTTTGGCTTCGTCATCTTCTCTATGAGTTTGGTTTCCCACCGCAGACGTCTGCTCATATCTGGAGTAACAATCAGGCAGCAACAAAGATTGCTTCGAACCCCGTCTATCATGAACGAACAAAGCATATCGAGCTTGATTGTCACTTTCTTCGCCATCACTTCGAGCAGAACCATACCAGTTTTGCCCACATTTCGACGACAGAACAGCTTACCGACATCTTCACCAAAGGCCTCCCGGGACCTCGTCTGAACTCTCTCAGTACCAAACTGGGTATCCACAGCATCAGCAACCCAACTTGAGGGAGAGTGTATGGTTTTATTCGTTGTCGTCTTTCTTTTTGTGGGACACTTAGTCCAAGTTGGGTATGTCCAGCTTGAGGGGGAGTGTTAAACCCAGTTTTATTATAATAGGTATTTCCGAGTCCCGCATCGGAATATCCCACCATGTAATCCTTTTTATTCATCTATAAACCTCACATTGAGGTAAGGGGAATTCGTCATCTACACATATTATAATGGAAGAGTGGTGACCCAATACCCAAGATGTCTCTCTAACTCCGATGTGGGACTCAACTTAACCTCTAACAATAACAATTCAACATTGTGATCTTTTGCTTCTTTAAATAGTATGCAACGTTCCCCCCGTGGAGTGGGACTTAGTCCAGACCATGTAAAATACTTCAGTTCGTTCTTTTGCTTTTGTTTCCTTTCAATGTCTTTCGGAAATTCTCGTCAGATGTGTACGTGAGTGTTGCGGAGAGTGGTCAGATGCTTTGTCTTCTCAGTTTCGAAAACGTCACTTACACGGTTTCCTTAGGTTATCAAAACTTTGTTGCGTGCTTAAAGTTTGAGAGGTTTACATCTAGTGATCAAAGATTCCGAACCCAACAAGTGGTATCAGAGCTCGGTTGTTGAGTTCAGTACAACAAGACCCTGGCCAAGGTGCTTCATAGCTCGATTCAGTAGCATTATTCTACCTTCGGCCTTGTAAAAGAATTTTGGTAATCACTTCCTAATCTCTCTTATCTGTTTCGGATTCAGTGGGAGTTCATTGATTTCGGAAGAAATAGTGTTTAAAGAGGATAAGGTCCAAGTAGAGAAGTTCAACGGGATGGATTTTGGATTCTAGAAGATACAGATTAAGGATTGTCTGTTGCAGAAGGATCTTGATCTTCCGTTGACTGGCACTGAACTGAAAGCAATGAATAGGGAAGAATGGGAAAGGCTGAATAAGAAAGCACCGGGGTTGATTTGGATGTCACTAGCCCAGAACGTGGCCTATAACATTTGTGAAGTAAAGAAATTTTCAAAACTTATGAAGATTCTTGTCGATATGTATGAGAAGCCAACTGTAATGAAAAAAGTATTTCTATTGCAAAAGGTTATCCGACATGAGAATGTTAGAAGGAAAGTTAACGGTTGACCATGTCAACGACTTCAACATGATTTAGAGTTGGTTGGAATCGATAAAGGCAAAGTTCACAGATCGAGAGTGGGCGTTGTTGTGCTTTCATCACTCTCGGAATCATGGGATACAATGGTTACCGCGGTAACTCAAGCAGTAAGATGAACTAAGCGTTTGCGGACGTTCGAAAACTAAACCTGAACGAGGAGATTCAACGAAATGAGATACAAACTTTTACCATAGATGCCTATAGTACGAAAGTGAGCGAAGAGTTCATTCCAAAATATATGCTTTCAGAAGTGCATCTGCAAATCCCTTTTCGAAAGATACAAGTGGTTTGTTGCTAAGTGTCACCAGTCTGCTTGAGTCTTGGATCATAGACTCAGGCTTCATTTCATTGTATATCCAAGAGGAGTGATAAATTATACTTTCAGAAGATACAGCAAGGCACATCATGCGGACGACGAAACTCTCAATATTGTGGGCAAGGGTGATGTTTCTATCCGAACACAGAACGGAAGTTCACTGGATTTGCAAGGAGTGTCGCACATACTAAGGCTAAAGAAGAATTTGATTTCGGTAGAGCAGTAGGTCAATGCAGGTTTTTGAACAACTTTTGCAGGTGGAGGGTGGAAAGTTAAATGCAGTTCCATCATGGTGGTCAAAAGTGAAGGATGGAACATGGTACCTGACGGGAGTTTTGGAAGAATGGGTGCATGCCAGGCAAATAACTTTCGCAAAGTTGTGGCATGAACATTTTGGTCAAAAAAGGGACGAAAGTCCTTTCTATGAAAGGAATGCTGAAGATCGGAAGCATAGAGTACGGAACATCTGAAGATTGCATTCTTGGGAAGCAACGAAAGGTGTCGTTCTAAACGGAAGGTAAAGCGCCTAAGGATCGGAAGCTAGAGTTGGTTCATACGAACGTATGGGGGCCGGCTCCGGTCTGTTCTCATGGAGGTTTACTACACAACGTTACCTTCATCAACGATGCGACACAGAAGATGTGGATGTTCTTACTCAAGCACAAATCCGAGTTTTCAAAACCTTCGTTCGATGAAGGTCCATGATGGAAAAGGAACAGAGAGAAATACGAAAGCAGAGAATTCTAAAGGTTTTGTTGGCAGAAAGGCATACAGCTCAAGAATATCGTATCAGGAACTCCATAACAAAATGAAGTCATGGAGATGATGAATCAGACTTTTTTGGAAAAGGCAAGGAACATGAGGATACATGTTGGTTTCCTCGGGAAGTTTTGGGCGGAGGCCATGAATAGTGATGATTACTTGGAGAACAGAAGTCATTCTTCTCCGTTGAGGCAGGAACTTCTAGAAGCATGTTGGTCCAGAAATAAGATCGCAATTTCGCATTTCAAAGTTTTTGGTTTACTCACCTATGTCCATGTTAATGCCAAAGAAAGGGATAAAGGCTAAGTCACAAGCATGTTTCTTTTTAGGGTATGGCGACGAAGACTTTGGATTTCGGCCCTGGGATAACAATTTACGAAAGGTTGTCAAAAGCCAGAATGTTATCTTCAACGAAGAGATCTTGTGGAAAGATCAAAAACCAAGCGGAATTTGTAAATAAGAACAAAGAATCATCACAAGTTGAGGTTCATCTGAATGGAAATCCAAAAGTTCTAGATGTTCCAAAAAAAATCAAGGAGTACATCGGTTCTAGAAACACCAGACTATCCGAAAGCAATTTCGAGAGGAAGTTAGGTTCTGATAGTGTTGTTAAGGCCATAAGTACTGGAAAACTCAAGGACTGTAGAAGTCGGGTTGAAGCTTCGGAAGGTGAATTTGCGAAAGCAGTGGTTCCAAAAAGAGCTAAGCCACAAAGTTAGTTGCAGAGGTCTACCAAGATTCGACGCCAAGTGCAAAGACTGACTGAAAATTCATTTTTTTGATTTTTGAAAAATACTTCTTGGTTAAGAGAGAACCCACCATTACAAATCACTTTGAGGCTAAGTGAGAACCAGCATACCATCACCAGGAGCCATTGATGCACAAAGAACCCTATCCAGGACTAGACCCGCCCAAAAAACCCACAAAACCACGTGTGACCATCACTTTGTGGCTAATGAGAACCGAGCAAGCAATCAGACCATCATCACAGGAACCAACAAACCACACCCAAGAGACTCCAAGATCAGAAACGTCATCATCAGATCCACCGACACCATCCCAATTGGCCAAGAAAACTTCGAACCAGTCCATAGTGGGGGCGTGCGTGAAGGGCAAGGCCAAAAGAGAAGAAGAGAATCGGAAAATGGCGGAACCAGACCCTAGTGCTTCTCACAGACGATGGAAAACCTGAAAGTCCGAAAGAGAACGCAAGTCTAAGTGACTCAAATCAATGAAAGTTAGTTATGAGGAATGAAATGGATTCTTTACATATTTCCGAGATATGAGACCTAACAGAACAACCTGCCAGGAGAGTACTTCGGAACAAATGGGTTTATCAGCTGAAAGAGGAAGCTGATGGTAGAAAATGGTATAAGGCAAGACTTAGTGAAGGGTTTTCAACAAACGGAAGGTGCAAATTTTTCTGAGATATTTTCGCTAGTTGTTAAACAGACAACCATTCGGATGATACTCTGAATGGTTGTCATGAAAGGGTTACATCTGGAACATTTAGATGTTAAAACCGCATTTTTCATAGGGACTTGGATGAAGAGATTTAAATAGAACAGTCAAAGGATTTCATCAATAAACGGAACAAGGAAATTGTGTGCAAGCTAAAACGGGGTCTATATAGGTTAAGCAAGCACCAAGGCAGTGGAACCGGAAGTTCAACGCCTTCATGGCGGAATGAAAGTTCGTTAGGGGCAATGCAGATCATTGTTGTTACCGATAGGTGTATGGTGATGGCAGTTTCATCATTTTACATCTCTATGTGGAAGGAGTTGTTAGCAGGTTCATGGCTAATCCTGGAAGATATCAGTGGAAATCAGTTAAGTGGATCCTCTGGTATCTCAAAGGTTCTGGAAGTTTGTCTCTCTGTTTCAGAACAGATGAACCGCTGTAGGGGTTTGCAGATTCAGACTTTGGGGGAGATGCGGACACTTGAAGGAGTACCGTTGGCTGTGTGTTTACTTAAGGGGGCACGGCTGTGAGTTAGATGCCAAAGTTTCAACCAGTAGTTGCACTTTCAACAACAAAGGCCGAGTATGTTGCACTTACGAAAATTGAGGAGTTGATTTGGATGAAGAGGCTATTGGAGGATCTTGGAAGAAGGCAAGGTTGGAAAGTTGTTCTGTGATTCACAAAGTGCGATCCACTTAGTCAACAATCTGATGTTTCATTCCAGGACAAAGCATATTCAGTTGAAATATCACTTCATCCAGAAGTTGTTGGAAGAGTGTTGGATCTACCAAAGATGGATGAAATTTGGAATCAGACAGATATGTTGACTAAGGTTGTAGTCCAGGATATGTCGGAGCGGTGTTGCACCTCAAACGGGTTGGGATGACCTTAAACATGTTGGGAGAACCATGGCGCTGCAAAGGAAGATTGGGAGTAAAAGGGATTTGTGGATGCTGACGAAGTACTCCATGGTGAAGCCTGAAAATGATTTTCAAGTGGGAGATTATTAGGTTCAGTCGTGTGAAAACCATTTCAGCTAAGTATTGGAACTTCCGAAATAAGTAAATCTGGAAGTCTAATTCCGAAACCGGATAGAAATGCTGGAGCGATGCAACAAAAGTCCGGAAGTCCAGAAGCAAAGCAATCGAAAGCAGAGTAATCAGAAACAGAGCAATATGAAGCTATAATGGAAAGTCTGGAAGGAGGAAGAGCGGAAACGCAAAGGACTTGCGTAAGAATCTTCTTTGAAGTTACGTAAGATGTTCTTGGCATTAACGAGGGTTATGTAAGGTTTCTTCTGAAGGCTGCGTAAGGAGAACTCGCAGAGTTTCCAAAAGCCACCATTATTCATCGGACGAGCAGGTTGAGGCAGTGGCACTCAGTCATTGGTCTAACCGTGGTGGACCATCGCCTGCAACTTTCAAAAGGTGGTGGAACCGGTTGCACCTATTGGACCCTACTTCAAATAGTTGGATGGGGTCATCTGTTTGTAACGATTCAACATTGTAATCTTCTTTCGCTTCTTTAATAAAAGAGTTTGCAGCGTTCCCCCTGTGGAATAGAACTTAGTCTGAACCACGTAAAATATTTATATTTGTTCTTTTTGCTTTTGTTTCCTTTTGTTGTCTTCCGGAAGTTCTTTGTTTGGTGTGTACATGAGTTTTGCAGTGCACGGTTAAGATGCTTTGTCTTCTCAGTTCTGGAAACATCGCTTACACGGGTTAATTTGGTTATCGAAAGTTCTGGAACTTTGTTCCACGCTTGAAGTCCCGAAGGTCGGCTTAAGTGATCAGAGGTTCCGGACCCAACACTTTAAACACGGAACAAAGTTTTGGAACTCCTGAAATTGGAACGAACCCACATAATCAATGTATCCGGAACTGGGAAGATCAAGCACCCCACCCACACACTGAGTTACAAGACAAGAAACAGCACAAGAATCAACGTGGCTCGGACTTAGTCCTACTCCATGGAAGAAACACACAAACTTCATTGAGAAAAAACTTATGAGTTACAAGTCCTATATACCATAACTCTACTCAGAAAAACAGAAAAAGATTACACCTTAAACAGTCATCTTTGCAAGTAACCAGGGCCCATCTGTTTATAGATGAGCATCGCGCCTATCCTCCTATAAAACTAGTTCCACCATTATCTTATCTTCGCAAGGAGCCCACCATTGATCAAGGCCACCTTCAGTTGCCCGTATGTTGCACCGCCTCAACTGCCAACGTCTAGTGAATAGTGCAGCGTTCAGATCTCATCCTCCCGCTTTTCCCACACTTCAGTTTCCAGACTCAACTGCCACTTGCTGCTGCCATTTGGCAAAACTTTCAGAATTTTGGACTTCAGTTGTGTCACGCCGTCATCTCCATCTTGTTCCTTATTGCACTTTTAGAGATTACTCCTTCCAAAAGATACAACACTAAGCCGGAAGATGATTTTCACATGGTCAAGCCTAAAAATATCTCACTTAAAATTATTTTAAAGACTTCACAGAGTCCCCCAGCGACTTTCACAAATCCCTTTTGTTCTCTCAAAATTTCTTGCAAATGTCAAACATTGTCATCCGCTATGTTTTTGGTCAATTCGGACCCACTGAGGCACAGCACCGCCCCATAATTTCTTAGGCTAAACCTTCGTCAACATATCCACTGGATTCCGAACTCCATCAACCTTCTGCAACTCCGACGCTTTTTCTTCCAATTAACTTTCGGATGAAGTGGTATTTCAACTTAATGTGTTTTGTCCTTGAGTGAAACATCGGATTGCTCGCGAGATGAATCACACTCGCAGAATAACATTTCAACCACCTGCCTTCTTTCGAGATCCTCCAACAACTCCTTTAACCAAATCAACTCATTCTCAACTTCCGTTAATGCAGCGTACTCAACCTCCAATGTAAAAAGTGCAACCATAGGTTGAAGTCCGGACATCCAATTCACAGTTGTATCACTAAAAGTGAACACACAACCAGTGGTGCTCCTCCATGTGTCTGAATCTCTACCAAAGTGCAAATCAGTAAACCCCTATAACAGTTCATCAGTTTTAAAATAGAGTGACAAACTTCCGAAACCTTTGAGATACCGAAGTATCCATTTTACCACTTCTCAATGTTCTCTTTCGAGATTAGCCATGAATGTTCTCTTTCGAGATTAGCCATGAACCTGCTGACTACTCTCACTGCATGTGCAATGTCTAGACTCATGCAAACCATGGCATAAATTAAGCTTCCGATTATCGATGCAAATGGAACCTTCGTCGTGTACTTGGCCTCATCTTCCGTTCTAAGTGTCGTTTGTTTACTCAAATTGAAGTGTTTGGTCAGGGGAGTGGTTATAGGTTTTGACTCATGCATTCTGAATCGTTCCACCACTTTCTGAATGTAGTCCGACTGAGTCAGGAACAATGTTCCGAATCTCAAATCTTCCGAACAGTTCATATTTCAGTTTCTCAATCTGATTTCTCCTTGGATCTTTCAGTTTCTCAATCTGATTTCTCCTTGGATCTGCAAGAAGCATGTCATCAACATAGAGAAGAATGATGAAGCGCCCATCATCAAACACCTTCTAATAACATCAATGATTTGCATTGCTTCGAACGAATGTGTTCAAAGCCATAAAGGCATTGAACTTCTAGTTCCATTCTGAGTGTCTTTTTCAACCCATACAAGCTCCGTTTGAGCTGACACACCAGATCTGTGTTCTGTTTCTCCATGAAACCCTTTGGTTGCTCTATGAAAATTTCCTCCTCCAAATCATCATGAAGGAATGTGGTTTTTACATCTAACTGATTGAGATGTAACCCCTCCATTGCAACCATTCTGAGCACCGTCCAAAGTGTCAAATGCTTAACTAGAGAAATGATTTCAGAGAAATCAACACCTTCCGTTTGTTGAAATGATTTCACGATTTGTCCAAAGTGTCAAATGCTTATTCTGGAGTACTCTTTTCCCAACAGGTCATTTCATTAGCTCTCATGTCCTGGAAACATGTAAGGAATCCATCTCATCCCTCATCATTAACTCTCATTGTCTCGAGTAGCTCAAACTTGTAGCCTCTTCTGGACTTTAAGGTTCTCCGTCATCGGTAAGAAGTAGATGGTGCACATCACTTCTGAATCTTAGCACCAGACGCCTAGTCCTGGTAAATCTCCGCAACTCAATTTGCACCCCAACTCTTTCCAGGATCACTACTTTGAAACTTCACCTTTCCGAGTTTTTCTCTAAGCTTCCACAATCCTCCAGCACTCTGGTACATTTGGCCTCGGCAACACCAACAGAATCTAACTTCCATTTGAAACATCTTCCGAATTGTTTGGTGTTTCTGAAACTATTGTACTCCCTAAACTAATCGAGACTTCCAAACTTTCGATCAGTCAAACCTCATCATGTGATGATTCTTTGTTCTCATCTACATCTTTCGCTTGGTTCTGATCCTTCAAAAGAATATCCGCATTAAAGAGAACATTTCGGCTTCTGACGACTTTCCACAAATCATTGTCCCAGAGTCAAAATCCAAAGTTTTCATCGCCAAACTCTACAAAGGAACACGCTTGGGACTTTGCCTCTAGTCTGTCCCTTAGCATCAATGTGAACGTAGGTGAGACTTCCAAAAACCTTGAGATGAGAAATATCAACCTTCTTTCCGATTTAACATTCTTCCGGAAGTTCCTGCCTCAATGGAGAACTTTGTTTCACAAGATAAGCAGTGCAATTCGCAACCACCGCCCAAAACTCCAGCATGCAATCTCATGCTCCTTGCCCTCTCATTCAAGGTCCAATTCATTCTCTCTGCGACACCATTTTGTTCTGGTGTTCCTAGTACGGTCTTCTCAAACCGTATGTCATTTCGCCAACAAAACCTCTGGATCCCCCTGCTTTCATATTCCTTGTCATTGTCAAAGCTCAAACATTTTAGCCTCATTTCGGTCTAAAGGGCGTTGTCGATGTCATCCAGGAGTTGTGGTTTCGCGATGGCTTTGGGTGCGTTGAGGTGACCTCTTGTTTGACTTCGGCGGATGGTCATGGGGTGAATGGGAGTGGATCTGGTTTGGTTGTTGATGCCTTAGGTGAGTGTTGGTTTCGGCATTGATTGGCGACAGGAGGGACCTGCTTTTCAGAACTGGCCTCGTCTTGTTGATTCTTGAAGGGTTTTGTTGATTCAGACACAAGAAACTCATCCGGAAGGCACTTAACATGATTCGAAGAATTACAGATGTTGATCCTAATGAGTCCAACGATTTGAACACTAATGTTGAAGAAACCGTCTGGTCAAGCTTCTTAGATTCGAAATCTTATTGGGCAATTTGGGGTTGGGTTTTACTCGGTCTATCTAGTTGCTGACTTCGTTGAGTTTTGTAATCATAACAATGACAAACAGTATGTCTGGGAATCAAGGGTTGGTGGTTCATTTTCCATTTCTGAGGATGTGTGGAACGAACCATTAGGTCGGGGAACATAATTTGATTGCATTTCAAAGGCAAGGCTGGTGAGTTCTTGGAACATGATTTTTGGGTTATTTGTGGAGTTCAAAGGTCCCTGCTGGTGCTTTGGTGCGGTCTTGGACACACTCTTCCGATGGCGTTGGCGTGCATTGATGGTTCGAGGACCTGCTCTTGTTTCAGATTTGATCTTTTTGGATTCTGCACCGATTTCTGGGACTGTTTGTTCATTTGTGCGGTGACGTGTTTGGCTAGCTTTGGTTTTGCTCGGCCACATTAGGTGCAGTGCATCTTTTTGCAGGTGTCGCTGGGTGGGCGTCCCCGAAAGGGGGATGAGTGTGCTGACACTCATTTTTCAACTATTTTTTCTTTGTTGGATGAATAAGCACCCTGTCTTGTCGTTCGGTTCAGAGGATCGGTCAGATGTTGTGCTGCATCAGGTTGACTTGTGGTTTCCTTACTGCATTGTCGGGTGGGTGGCTCGAAAGAGAGGTAGGTGTGCTGACATCTACCATTTGGCCATCCCTTCACTGTTTTGTGGGTGGGATGGGTGCTCAGCCATGTTGTGTCTGCTTTTGGCTCTGTGATGTGCTTCTTTACTACTCCGGCGTGATTTGGCATTGTGATGCACTTCTCAGCTGCTTTGATGTCAGTTGGCTCCATGATGTGCCTCTCAGCTACTCCGGCGTGATTTGGCATCGTGATGCACTACTCGGCTACTTTGATGTCATTTGGCTTCGTGATGTGTTTTCGACTACTCCGACATCATTTGGCTCCGTGATGCGCTTCTCGGCTGCTCCGATGTCATTTGGCTCCGTGATGCGCTTACTGACTGCTCTAGTGCGACCTTTCACTTGATGCGGCTCTTGGCTGCTATGGTGTGACTTGGCTCCGTGACGCGCTTTTCGGCTGCTCTGGTGCCTTTTGCATGATGCAGCTTCTTGGCAGAGGGCGGCCCTTCATCTGGATTGTTTCCCCTATATCATCGGTTGACAGGAGGGGCAACGGGGTTTTCACTGATGCTTGCCATGACGTTTGCTGCCCTTTGATCATTCGGGACCTTGTTTGGACTTTTTGTTCATTTTTCTTACGGTTTTTCACCTGTCATGCTTTGGGTTCCCTTTTCACCTATTCTTGTTAAAAGGAGTTTCTTTATTTTTGTTTTTAATAAAGAGGGTTTAACCCTCAACCTTTAAAAAAAAAAGAACACTCACTCTTTTCATGTCGCATCGTCGATGAAGGTAACACGGTACACTAACCCTCTGTGAGAATGAATCAAAGGTGGCCCCCATACATTTGTGAACCAGCTCTAACTTCCAATCTTTGGGTGTCTTACCTTCCATTTTGAAGGATATCTCCTGTTGCTTCCTAAGGATACACTCCCTGCGTGTTTTGTACTCCATGCATTTGAGTTTCAATATACCCTTCGCAGCAAGGATTTCCATCCCTTTCTCACCCATGTGATGAAGACGTTTATGCCACAACCTTATAGATCCGAAAATTGTATGTCCGGCATGAATTGCTCCTTTTGAAACTCTCGTCTGGTACAATGTCTCGTCCTTCATGCCTTTAGCCGCCACCATGGATCCTCATGACTTTCCACACTCCACTTGCAACTGTTGTACAAAAACCCGCGTTATCAAGTTTTCCTACTGAAATCATGTTTTCCCTTGACCCCAATATGTGTCGCGCTCCTTGCAATTCCAACAAGCCTTCGTTCTGACTCTGAATGGTGACATCACCCTTGCCTACAATCTCAAGAGTTATCGTCCGCAAAGTGTGCCCTGTCGAATCTTTCGGAAGTATAGTTCCTCATACTCCCTCTCTTAAATGTAAAGTGAAAAGAAATCGCAGTCAATTATCCATGACTCAAGCAAACTGGCAACACTTGGCACTAAGCTTCTCTTATCTTCCTAAACGAGAACTGCAGATGGACTTCCAGAAGTGTATCTTCTGAAATTGACCTTTCAATCCTCAGAATCTTTCTTCAAATGCTCTCTCCTTCCTCAATGCTACCATATGGATACAAACTCAGCTGAATTACTCAGACTACTTTCTCTCCCCATCTTCAGTGCAATGGGACGCCCCCTACCTTTCGCACTAAAGGCATTTCTGATAGAAGCCTGGGTCTCCTTCCGCCGAATCACTTCATTCAAAATCAGACACTAAACGTCCTCAAACACTAAGTCAGATTTACCGCTTGAATTGCTCGCCGCGATAACCATCGCATCCCATGAATCCAAAAGCGATGAGAGAAGTATCAGCGCCCACACTACCCCAGCGAACTCCACGCCCACTGATTCCAATTCACTTCGAATTACGTTGAAGTTGTTCGCATGATCCGCTACTAACTTTCCTTTCGACGTTTTTATACCGAAAAGTCACCGCATCAGAAACACTTTGTTCATAGCGGTAGATTTTTCATACATGTTGGCCAGTGTTGACATAAGTTACGCAGTCGTCTTCACTTCACAGATATTAAAGGCCATCTTCGGCTCAGCGATATCTGTATCAACCCTAGTGCTTTCTAATCTAGTCTTTCTCATTCTTCCCTTTGTATCGCTTTCGATTTGACTCCCTTCAACGAAAGCAGCCAATCCTCTATCTGCATTCCGAAATCCAAAATTTGTCCCGTCGAATTTCTCAATTTGAACCTTACTCTCATCCAACGCCATCCTTCTAAAACAATAAACTCCCACTGAATCTGAAATGCTTAAGAGTGATAAAAAACTTATTACCAGAATGTTCCTACAAGGTCAACCGCATAATGATGCTACTAAACTGAGCTCTGAATCAACTGACCAAGGTCTGGAAGTACCAAACTCTACAGTCGAGCTCTGAAACCACTTGTTGGGTCCCGAACCACCAAAACCAAAAGCACCCTTCAGAGCTCCAAACATGAAACAAAATTTCGAAACTCCAAAAATTAGAACGAACCCACGTAATGGATGTATCCATAAATGAGAAGACTAAGCACCCCAACCATGCATTGAAATGCCACCTCTAGACAAGAACTTTAAAACGATAAAAGAACAAGACAAGAAACAACTCAAGGAGTTAATATGGTTCGAAATTTGTCCTGCTCCACATGAAGAACACACTGCAAACTTTCTTGAGAAAAAACTTTTGAGTTACAAGAATCCTATATATCGGAACTTTACTCAGAAAAACCAAAGATTATTGTAACATTCCCACCCAACTCATTCGCTTAGGTCGGGTCTGAGGTGCTACTAATCTTAGATGACATCCCCAAGACACCAAAGACCGACAATAAATGTCAAGGGTTTAGTAAAACGTTGGGGGATGATTTGCCCTCAAAACAAAAACATCCCAACAAGATGAAATACAAACATCCAAACCAACTATATGATGCATGAATAATAACGATACAACTCAAATGAAAACTAAATAAAATATAACAAAGTAGCAGTAACAAAATAATAAAAGATGACACAAGAAGCCAAAGAATATCTCAACGCAGTAACACCAATGTAGCATCTCTCCAATGACTCCAAAAGAAACCACCAAGCTCCAAACACCAATCCAAGGAAGTGGCAACATGATGCACCACTAGAGATATATGAGACATTTACCAGTGTCATGAAGAACAACATCTGCATACGCACTAAGGTGTATGTGCAAGGGGTGAGTAATCATACCTAGTAAGCTTTCCCCAAGAGACCACAGTATATAAAAACGATTTATAACAAAGGAACATAAAAACAATTTACCATAATAAAACAGTTTAAACAAAACAAATGAACTAAATCAATTTGTCCAAGTTTTATTTCTCCTTGGCATACTCATCCATGTTCCACACACACATGCATGCCGAATGACGATCTCGATACTCGCGAGCGGTGATCCGTCATTCACCAAGTCGTCACAAGGTGATAATCTCATGTGCCCCCGGGCACGAACGCCAAGTCTGTATCAACAAGGTCTCTTATGCAATAGGAACACACTCCAACCATGTATGTCAAGCTCTCATATCAAACCATTCCACATAAAACATTTCTTCCCTTTAAAACATTTCATCGAACATCATGCTTGCATTCAACCAAAACCATAATTTTAAAAGCATAATTTAAAATTATAAATCAAGGGATTTTCCAAAATCCATTTCAATTCTCATGTTCCCAAAACCATAATTTTAAAACCATAAATTTAAAATTATAAATCAAAGGGACTTCCAAAGCCATTCAAAATCCCATGTTCCCAAATCATGAACCAAAAGGGTTTCCTTCAAGAGATCATTCAATATTTCCTTAGCAAATCCAAGCAAAACATTTAATAAAAATCAAGCTTTCGAGTTATAGAATTTGTGGAGAAGAGAGAGAAGCCACCTACCTCTCAACTGGTGAGAAAACCAAAGAAGAACACCAAGAAACCCCTAGTTCAAGGCTCACAACATCTTCCCTTCAATAGATCCAATCAAGATCTCATCAAAACACATCATAGACCATAAATCTATCCATGAAGAATTAAATCTAATGTTCTGAGTGAGAGGAGATGAGAAGATCTAAAGAAAAAGAGAGAAAATGGAGGCTTACCGATGATTCCGAAGATCCAACACACTTTGATTTGTCAAAATCGCCTTCTGGGTCAAAGTGTAAATCTAAGTGTAAATCTAAGTTAAAATTTAATTTTCAGAGCATTAATGCACGTTGCACGTTTAGGCCGCACGGTTTGTCAAACTGTGTATCAACTGTGCGAATGCAATTATCTCCAAACCAAAGAGTCACACGGTTGTGTCTCATGGTTTGACAAATCGTGCGCATGCCACTATCCAAAAGCTTTCATCTTGCACAGTTTCTTCTGAGCACCCGCAAGGTTTGGTTAAACCGTGCCCCAAATGTGTGCATGCCCAGTGACTCCCAATTGCACGGTTTCCTGGAGAAAGTGCACGTTTTCCCTAACCGTGTTCAAACCGTACACCCTTAAAACCCCTTTCAAAACACTCCAAAACTATCCAGAAACTCTCGAAACTCAACCTAAGTACTATATAACTTAAAAATACATAATAAAAGGGCAAAGTATCAGAAACTGGGGGTGTTACATTCTCCTCACCATTAGTCTCCTCACCATTAGTCTTTCCATCCTTAGAAAGTTGAATATTTCTGGTGTGTTGGAAAAGTTTGGGTCATTGCTCCAGCATTTCACTCTCACGTTCTCAAGTCTCTTCTTGAATCTGGTCATGTTGCCATAAAACTCGTACCAAACTGATACTCTATCCACGTAACAACTTCTCTTGTCTATCCACAATTTGTATCAGCACAGCATCTGGCTCAAAATCAACACGGTCCCAATGAATAACAGTCGGGATCGGGATAGTGCTTCTTCAATTGAGATATATGAAATACATTGTGCACAGAGTTGAATCTTGACAGGAAAGTCAACTAATAAGTCACTTCACCAACTCATCCAAGTACCTCAAAAGGGCAACATACCGAGAAAACAGTTTACCTTACCCAAACAATGATCACCCGCAATAAACGATAGTGACCAACGACGATGATCCGCATACGATTTCTGACGGCTCTGAGCCGTCGTTTTTTTGAGAAAAGTACGGCTCTGAGCCGTCGTTGTCCCCTTCATGATCATTTGAATCTTCTCCGTCATCTCGTGCACAAGGCTAGGTCTGATAAGTGAAATATCACCTGTTTCCACCCAACAAAGTGGAGAACAACAAGAACGGTCATACAAAACTTCGAAAGGATGATAAGTTGTGCTCATGATCAACTGGGTTTCAAGGGCTTGGTGCAAGGATTTCCAAAATCGGTATGTAAACCTGGAGTCCCGATCAAACAAAATTGAAACGGGTACACCGTGCATCTTTACAACTTCCCGAATGTAGAGTTTTGACAAGTCTTCCACCCTATTGGATTCACGAATAGGGATGAAGTGAGTCGGCTTTGTGAGTCGATCCACAATCACTCATATGGCATCGTGTTTTCTAACCGTTCTTGATAAACCTATGACAAAATCTATAGTTATCTGCTCTCATTTCCAAAAAGGGTATAGGTAAATATTGAAACATACCAGTTGGTCGTTGGTGCTCCACCTTGACCTACTGACAGGTGAGGCATCTCGAGACATACTTTGACGCCCTCCTTTTCATGTCAGCCCACTAGAACTATGCTCTCATCGTCGTATACATCTTTTGAATGCCAAGATGAATAGCTCATCTCGGATAGAGGTAGGCAGGGAGTTGTTCCTGAGAAGTTGGAGGAACCGCATTCTGATCCCTAAAACACAACACAGATCTCTCATCTAGCGTTCATCCCTCAATGGTCTCCCCATCATTGAGTTTATCTCTCATCTAGCATTCATCCCTCAATGGTCTCCCCACCATTGAGTTTCGACCTCATGGTTAGACATTCGTCTCGAATGTCTGAGTATCCTTAACTCTCAATCAAATCAAGAACAAAAGAAACTGAAAAGCAAACTGCAACATCACCTTGCTCAGCACAATCCAAATGCATATCAGCTATGACCGTCATCAGTTGTCATTGATCCAAAGCCTCTTTAGCAAACTGACTATATGACTTCCTACTCAATGCATCAACCACGAAGTTTCCTTTACCCGGTAACTGATCCAAAGCCTCTTTAGCAAACTGACTATGTGACTTCCTACTCAATGCATCAACCACGAAGTTCCCTTTACCCGATATATACATCAAGTCAAAGTCAAACATCTAAAGGCATTTCATCCATCATTGTTGCCTTAAATTCAAATCTCGCTGCGAGAAGATGTGTTTCAAGCTTTTATAATCAGTGAACACCGTGAACTTCTCACTAAAAAGATAATGATGACAAGTTTTCAAGGCATGGACTGCAGCAGCCAACTCAAAATCATGTGTTGGGTAATTCTTATCATGCACTCGTAACTGACGTGAGTCATAAACTACAACATGGTCTCCCTGCATGAGAACACGTCCCAAACCATATCTGAATGCATCACAATAGATCACATGGTCTCATCACACTGGGGTGCTGGAGTAAGTCAAACCTTAAAACTCTTAAAAAGATTTCTGACAAGCATCATTCCATTGGAGTGGAACACCTTTTCTTGTCAACGCTGTCATCGGAAAGGCAAATCATGAAAAGTCATGAACAAAGCATCGATAATACCCTACTAAGCCTAGAAAACTGCGTATCTCAAAGTCATTCTTCAGTGGTTGTCAAGAGATAACAGCTTTTATCTTTTCAGGGTCTACAGAAACTCCTCTTGACATGGCCAAGGAAGCGTACCTCTTGTATCCAGAAATCACACTTTGAAATCTTAGCATAAAAGCGATGTCCTCGCAAGATACCGAACACTATGCCCCAAATTGTTGTTCATGATCGGTCTTAGTCCTAGAATACACCAGAATATCATCGATGAATACCACTACAAAGGAGTTAAGATACCTCTGAAAAATCTGATTCATTAATGTCATAAACACCGCTGATGCATTTGTAAGACCAAAGGGCATAACCACATATTCATAATGACCATAACGACTCACGAAAGCTATCTTAGGAATATCCTCCATCCAAACTTGAATTTGATGATATCCTGATCGTAAATCAATCTTAAAGAACCATTTGGCTCTCCTTAATTAATCAAACAAATCATCAATTCGTGGAGGAGAATAACGATTCTTTATCGTAACCTAGTTTAGCTTACGATAATCCATGCAAAACTGAAGAGTTTCATCCGCTTTTGTTACAAAGAGAACCGGTGTTGCCCATAGAGACATATTAGGTCGAATGAACCATTTGCTTCCCAACTCTTCCTGCTGAATCTTCAATTCCCTTAATTCCGCTGGTGCCTTCCTACATGATGGAAGTGAAATGGGATTGGTCTCTCGTAAGAGATCAATCGTAAATTTCACTTCACTTTTGGGTGGCAACCTAAAGAAAATGTCAGAAAAAACATCGGGAAATTGATCCACGGTGATTGGAAAATCTCTCTGATTGCATCAACGGTTGCCAAAGTAATTGTTGCCAACTGGTAAGAGATAGCCCCAACCAACAGTACCAAAGGTCCGGCTCTAACTACATTCACATCTCAATCTCCTTTAAAGAGATGCTCAACACCATCCAAAGATGTGAAACTAACCTGTCGGGTATAACAGTCGATGTGGGCCTTGAAGGATGTCAATCAATGCATTCCCAAAATCAGGTCAAAGATGTTCATCTCAAGGACAGAGTAATCTCAAACAAAGTTGGCCTCATTGATAGTTACAGAACACGCTGCACACTTAAGCTGCACACTTAAAGGATTGACATTCACGTTGGTCGAGAGGTGTTTGAAGTTTCAAGACATGAGGCAAATTTCAACATGCAACCTTGTATAATTCACAACACGAGCAGCAATAAAAGAGTGGGATGCGCCAATATCAAACAAAACTTGCATGAGAATAGAGTTCAAGAGAATAGTACCTCGCACCGTCGAAGGACCAGATTGGTCTTGCGTGATCATCTGTTCAACACCATACAACTGCTTACTCGCTCCCCCTTGCTCTTTGTTTCCTTGCATTGGTTGAGGAGTCATGGTGTTCCTAGAATCACCTGAGCTAGCTCGATTCTGAGGACAAGAATTCTTCTGACGAGATCACCCTGTCAAAGCATAAAAAGCCTGAGACACATGTGAGGTATTTCTAGCAACTGACTTTGGAGCGCTACAACAATAACGTTGGAGATGTCTCATCGTATTACAGTTGTGACATGCGCTAGGTGGTGTCGTGCAATCTCACTTCATATGCTCAAACGAACCACATTGAAAACAACCAAGCTTGGTATTGAGTTTTGGAGAAAAGTTAACCAATCTCGTTGTTTGATTTTGAGATGTTCAACCACCTTAGAAATAGGTGTCCCTCTTCCGTTTGTTCCCAGCATTAGAGTTCTCACCCGTTCCCAAGCATACGTCCTCCTACAGGATGCCCAACAATATCCTTTTCTGCCACTGTCACTCTATTAACCATGTTCGTATAACCATTAATGCAGAGGACACTTATCTTAGAACGAATTTCCAGTCATAATCCAGATTCAAAGATGAGTGCCTTCAAAGATGCACTAGCAACTACCGCTGGAGCAAAACGAACTAAGTTCATAAACTTAGTGGCACGTTTCGTTACTGATAGATTCTTTTGCTTTAGGCTGAAGAAATCTGTCGCGCTGGCGATCTTGAAGGTGTGGGAATATAATTGTTCGCTGAACAATTCTTTAAAGTCATCCCACGTATGGCCTTGGTCAACTTTAGATTGGGCATCTAAATCCCACCATTGGCGTGCAAGATCCTCCAACATGTATGTTGCTAACTTGACCTTTAGCTCAATCGGGATGCCAAGGAAATCAAAAATCTGATTCATTCTATTTAGCCACATTTCCGCCTTTCTAGGTTCTAAATCCCCCCAAAAGATTAGTGGATTCTGTTTCTAAAACTGCACAAAATGATCCACTTGTCCAGATTCGTCATTTCAATTTCCTTTGTCAACAACTTGGAAAGCTTGCGCAATGCTCTGAACAAGACATCACTTGGTCATTACTCACTGGTTATTTTCCACGACCTCTTCTTGCGGGTTTCTATGTCGTCTACCCAGTGTCATTTTCTATAGCATAATAAGACATCACTTGGTCATCACTCACTGGCAACTGAATACTTGAAATATTTCGAGTCATCAAAAGCAACAACTATCATAACCAATGTTTCAAAAATCAACCATTTTAACCAGTTTCCAAAAATCGTCAAACATAAGATGAACAATGTAGTCCTAGTGGGAAGTCTCACCACTAATGCATGATATGCTACACTCATCGGCTAAAACCCACGATGATGACAACACACCTAGAAGTGTCTTGGAACACTTTTGTACCTGGACCACCCTGGTAACTTGAAGTTCAGCATAAAGAGATTGGTTGCGTCTTTTTATGTTATGCATTTCATATTCCTATCTCCTTGCTACCATCCCAAAATGAGAAAGACCGATGTCATTTATAACATCTCTGTCCAACTCATTGACACGGGCAAGGTCGAAGG
The DNA here is from genome assembly GCA_963277665.1 of Viscum album. Classification (NCBI taxonomy): domain Eukaryota; kingdom Viridiplantae; phylum Streptophyta; class Magnoliopsida; order Santalales; family Viscaceae; genus Viscum; species Viscum album. The sequence continues at coordinate 494,701,778 of OY728130.1, read as the reverse complement.
TACTATTAACCTTAAGTGACAGCCCCAAGACACCAAAGACCGACAATAAATGTAAAGGGCTTAGTAAAACATTAGGGGATGATTTGCCCTAAACAACAAACACATCCTGAAAAGATAAAATACAAACATCCCAACCAATGATGCATGAGTAATAACAATACGACTCAAATGAAAACTAAATAAACTGTAACATCAGAGTAGCTGCAACAAAGTAATAAAAGATGACACAAGAAACCAAAGAACATCCCAACACAGTAACGCCGATGTGGCATCACTCCAAGGACTCCAAAAGAAACCACCAAGCTCCAAACATCAATCCGAGGAAGTAGCATCATGATGCGCCACTAGAGAAATATGAGACCTTTTCTTCACTTGTGTCACGAAGAATAACATCTGCATAGACATCAAGATGCATATGTAAAGAGTGAGTAATTATACCCAGTAGGCTTTCCCCAAGAGACTTCCCAACTCACACTACTCGGACAAGAACACGTTAGCTCACAGTTTATCAAAACGATTTGTGTTGGAGTCTGTATCCCACATCGGACCATAAGTCCGATGTGGTCTTAATTATTCATTATAAAAGAACCCCAAGACCTCCTTTAAAGAGAACTTTGGGGATTAGGGTCTCTCCTTTTATCATTCAACATGGTATCAGAGAGAACCTAATCCAACCTGAGCCTCTCTATTTTTTTCCCCTCCCATCTAGGGTTTTCGGTTTTTGTTTTTTCCATGCGGGGGCGGCGACTCCCAGAATGAGTCGACTGCCCCCCACCCCTCAGTTGCTCCTTCCCGATCGTCGCGGCGCGATCGTGTCCCGCCCTCCCTGCGGACTCTGGCATCATTCGACCCATCCCTTCTGCCTCCCACATCCAACGTGGGTTCCCAGCCCGCCCTCCACACAGCTTCCCGGCTACTCCCGCCCAGCCTCTGGCGACCTTCCCTCCCTCCAGGCGATCCCGAGCAGCTTACTCCTGGTTTCTTTCCGGCGGTCTGTGCACCTAAACGTCTAGCACCCTCCCGCGATCCCGACGGCCGGCCGCGGCCCTTTTTCCTCTCGGTGCGCCTCCCCGACGATGCGTCCCCTCCTTCCCCGATCCAATCACGCGTCCCGTCGTGCCTCCAGATCCCGACAGGATCCAACCGCGACTCCCGTCCCACTTCGTCCCCCGGCACCCGACGCGCCTCCCACTGTCTGCTCCTGTTGGCCCTGCACCTCCCGGCGTTTCCCTCCTTCCCCGTCGGCATTGTCCCGCACCTCCAGTCAGCCTCCTCTATGCGTGTCGGCTCCTCCAGCACCGCCAGATCCCGTTGTAACTCAACCCCCTCTTCAGTGCGTTGCTCCTCTGCAAGGCAGCCCTCCCGCCGGTTTCATCTGCTCCAGTCCGGCGACTCTCATTGTCCGGCACTTCCTCCGACAACCCGCTGCTCCCTCCATGTCGGCCACTTCCTACGGTAGTCACCGCCTCCATGTCGGCCCTCCTCCTGCAGTTTCCCGACGCTACGACGACCGGCCCGCCCGTGCGGTTTCCCCGACGACTCTGACGACCGGCCCACCTGTGCGGTATTCCCGGCAACTCTGACGACCGGTCTGCCTATGCGGATTTTCTAGCGTTCTGTCGACCGGCATCGCCAGTGCGGCTTTCCCGGCGCTCCGTCGACTGGCACCGGTTGAGCAGCTTGACAAATCTTTTTCAGCAGCACCATCCATCTTCGTGAGGAGGAGCAGCAGCCATGGCGGTTTATCTTTGTTTTATTCTGTTTTGTCTTGTTTTATCATTAAGCTGGGTATGTCCAGCTTGAGAGGGAGTGTTTGCAGCGTTTCTTGTTTGCTTTGTATTGTCGTTGCTTTGGTCTCTTTTCTTTATGTATCCAAGCTAGGTACACCTAGCTTGAGGGGGAGTGTTGGAGTCTGTATCCCACATCGGACTTATGGTCTGATGTGGTCTTAATTATTCATTATAAAAGAACCTCAAGGCCTCTTTTAGAGAGAACCTTGGGGATTAGGGTCTCTCCTTTTATCATTCAACAATTTGTAACAAAGAGAGGAACGTAAAAACAGTTTACCATAATAAAACAGTTTAAACAAAACAATTGAACTAAATCAATTTGTCTATGCTTTCTTTCCACTTGGCATACCCATCCATGTTTCACACACACACATATGCATGCCGAATGACAATCCCAATACTTGCGAGTGGTGATCCGTCCTTCACCGAGTCGTCATAAGGTGATAATCCCATGTGCCCCCGAGCGCAAGCACCAAGTCCGTATCAACAAGGCTTTCTTATGCAATATGAACACACTCCAACCATGTATTCAAGTTTCCATATCAAATCATTCCACATAAAACATTTCTTCCCTTTAAAACATTTCATCGAACATCTTGCTTGCATTCAACCAAAAGCATAAGTTTAAAAGCATAATCTAAAATTATAAATCAAGGGGTTTTCCGAAAGCCAAACCATAAATTTAAAATTATAAATCAAAGGGGTTTCCAAAGCCATTCAAAATCTCGTGTTCCCAAATCATGAACCAAAGGGGTTTCCTTCAAGAGATCATTCAACATTTCCTTGGCAAATCCAAGCAAAACATTTAATAAAAACCAAGTCTTCAAGTTCTAGAATTAGTGGAGAAGAGAGAGAAGCCACTTACCTCTCAACAGGTGACGCAACCAAAGAACGACACCAAGAAACCTCTAGATTCGGGCTCAAAATACCTCCAATGGATCGGATCAAGATCTCATCAAAACACATCATAGACCATAAATCTATCCATGACGGATTAGATCTAACATTCCGAGTGAGAGGATATGAGAATATCTAAAGAGAGAGACAGAAAAGGGAGGCTTATCGATGATTCTGGAGACCCAACACACTTTGATTTGTCAAAATCGCCTTCCAGATGAAAGGGAAACACCAAGGATGCCTAGGGGAGAAGAGGAGTTCAAGAGCCAGGGAGAATAGGGGGGAATGAGAGTTTCAGGGTGTGAATCCGAGTTAAACTCTACTTTTATGAGCATTTAATGTAGGTCGTGCGGTTAGGTCGCACGGTTTGTCTAATCGTGCGCTAATCGTGCGCATGTTACAATCTCCAAAATAGAGTCACACGGTTGTGCTGCACGGTTTGGCAAACCGTGCGCCAACCATGCGCATGCCACTATCCAAAAGCTCTCATCTCGCACGGTTTCTCCACCCACACAGTTTGGTCAAACCGTGCACCTGCCTAGTAACTACTAGAACCTTTTGCACGATTTCCTAAAGAAAGTGCATGGTTTTCCCTAACCGTGCACCCTTAAAAACTTCTTCAAAACACTCCAAAACCTTCGAGAAACTCCTAAAACTCAACCCGAGTATTATACAACTTAAAAATAAATAATAAATAGGTAAAGTATCCGAAACCGAGGATGCTACAATTACACCTTAAACAATCATCCTTGCAAGTGACCGGAGCCCATCTATTTATAGACGAACACTGCGGCTATCTTCCAGTAAAACTGGTTCCACCACCATCCGATCTTCGCGGGGAGCCCACTATTGATCATGGTCGCCTTCAGTTGCTCGTAGGTTGCACTGTCGCAACTGCCAACATTCGGTGAACAGTGGAGCGTTCAGGATCTCATCCTCCCATTTTTCTTTCACTACAATTTCCAAAATCGGCCGCCACCGACACCTATCGTTTCGCCAAGATTCCGGATTTCTGGACTTCAGTTCCACCACGCCATCATCTTCATCTGGTTCCATATTTACTTTCGAAGATTACCCCTTCCGAAAGATGCAACATTTAGCCGAAAAATGATTTTCATACTGTTGGTTATAATAACACCTCTTATCACATAAGAGGAAAACAAAATGAAAATACACGATCTTTATTATGATCTAGCAGAGCTTTAAAGTAACACACATCATCCAACTCCTCAATGTGGCAAACCCATGCTTCATCACATAATGCATACTTTAAGCTCTAACCATCAATCCTTCTTCATTTTTGAACTTTTGTGCATATTTACAACACTTGTCTAATGTACAGTTAGTATCACATACCCTTCAAAAGGAATAATTGAATTTTATAACATCAATACCCGTTGTGGACTCTCCATGATACTTCTTGTAAGTCACATGAGCATAAACTACATGGCATTGGTCAAAGCTTTACGACCTTAAACTCCAAGTATCATAGGTGTTTGCCAAATGACCTTAAACTATGTGGTGCATAGTCCATCCCACGTGACATTAAACTGTTCGGAATAGTCCATCCTGCTGACCTTAAACCGCTTGGAGTTGTCTATTCTGTGTGACCTCAAATTGCAAAATATCCTCTTACGTGAGTGCTCGATTTACATGAGGGTTCTCTTTCATGAAAGATTTGATGGATATGGCTATATTTTCCAACCCTAATGTCATGGTTCACCTAACCTATGACAAAAAAATACCCCTTCACCAGAACAACATATGGCTTGATTCCCGTTACACGGGGATACATAGTGACACCCAGATCTCTCATCCCAAGCCCAGTCACAAATTCCATCTCCATGCCTAATTCTGACCCGATGATGAGACCTTTGTCGATTCACATCGGGTTTCATTCCTCCCACCAGGACACCCATACATTTCTCCCCTTTTCTCCTGCTTATGAACCAGATTTACGCAGAGGGCATTAAGAAGCCTAACTTAGTCCCAGAACTATGACCTTAAATTATGTTCATTTATCTTTGAGATCGCCTATATCAGCATCGGCCTCTTGATTCACGTAGGGTTTGTCTTGCCCTTATTGCTATATAGACTGTCTCAACTTTTGGTCGAAGCTATGTGACCTCAAATCGCAGCAATTTTAGGTCAAAGTTGTTTGACCTTAAACATCAGTTTCATTGGTTCGGCTTGCAAGACCTTAAATTGCCGAAAGAAAGAGACATATTACTCGTTAGGTTGAAAACTCGCAAAGGGAATCTTGGACAAAAATCGAATCTCTGCTCGCTAGGCATGCACTCTGCATAGCCTAGGCAAAATTTTGAGTGTGGTAAAAAAAAGAAAAGACACGAAACTTGTCAGGTCGAAAACCCACAAAGGGCACCCTGAAAAAAAGTTGTGTTCATGTCTGTTAAGCCTCTCCCCATTCGCGGTTTAGGCAAAAGTTGGGGCACAAATGCAAAAGATACAGACTTGTCAGGTTGAAAACTCGTAAAGGGCGGTCTAAAGCAAAAGTCAAGTCTTTGCTCATTAAGTCTTCTTTGTCATGGCTTGGGCAAAAGTTAGAGTGCCAAATGGAAAAGGCATAAAGCTTTTAGGGACCGAAACATGGCCCTAGAAAAAGTCAACCTATGCTCGCTAAACCCACTGGTCTAGGAAAAAGTTAGCAGATCTTCTTTGCCCCTACCAGTGAGCTTAAACTATGCCATGGGTACATCATCGTACGTGAAGAGACAACTTCACATTGAGCATGCTACCCATTCAAGTGATCAGGTACTCAAGCAATTTCATGTCATACCCCTTCACCATAAGAACGTGTTCAACACACGGTGGCGTAACTTTTAGGGTGCTTGAACCCTTCTTGAACATCCTTTTCCCCATAAAGTCACTTCATATCTTTGATGTTTGAGACGCCATCACCCAAAAGTCTTCGGTCGAGATTCTCCTCATGACAACCCAAAAACATTGAGTGTGTCTCCCCTTGGTTCCCCCTTTCACAACGACTAATAACAGGGTGATTCATTGATCTGAAAGGAATCTGGTTGGTAATGGCATTCATGTCACGTATCCGACCTTCCAACCAAAGGCATGGTGTCGTGGTAGTCTCTCCATTACCAATGGTTAACTTATTCCCACCTGTCTCCCTCTCCCATTGACTCGGAAATTCTTGTATTATGATTTACACATTCCATAACTCAACAATTCAGGTGGAATCAAATACATCCAATGTTACGCATCGGTGCATTATTATGATTTACACATTCCATAACTCAACAATTCAAGTGGATTCAAATACATCCAATGTTACACATTTGTGCATCATACACACTGTCAAAACATGATTATGACATCCTACTTGATAGAGAATCGATCTAAAAGCAAGAAGATGAACAAGTTGGAAGAATTCCTTGCCCGATCAGTCACAATTACATAATTACAGTCACTCTCTAGAATGAACTAGAGATCACTCGCAACACACCTGGGAGAACACTCCTCATGCCGAGGCGGGACTGCCTTCCAACCAACCAAATAACTGAATGCCTCTCCCTTTGAACCAGACCCCAATCTATACTCTGAGACTAACAAACTATTTAATTGCAAATTACAACACTGCCCCCGACGAGTTACTCCCCTTACGAATGTCTCTCCTCTGGTATATGTAGTGCATGGGAAGCCTGGGTCGACCTCTTAGCGGACTTCCAAGGAGTTCTACCACCCTGGAGTTGATAGCAGACTCACTCACAAACCCATCATTTCCCCCACCTTGAAAATCCACCTTACCCTTAAGATGGAAATTATGGAATTAAGCATTCATCGCCTCAACATCTTCCAATGTCGCTTCTTTGGTTGTCCTTGCCACTTTACCGACCACAATGAGTCCTTCCCTGAATCATTTCTGCTAGAACCGCTACTGGATAGCTCGTTTCTTCAATAAATTTCCCCAGGTAAAACTTCTTCTATGGGGTGTTTCCCGACCACCGCCTTCAATTGGGATACATGAAACACGAGATGTATCCTGCTGGTTTCTGGGAGTTCGAGATTGTAGGCAACAGTGCAACCATTCCAACAACCGCAAATGGACCATAATACCTGGCATCCATTTTCTGGTTGATCTTAGATACAACCCCAAGTTTATTTGGTCATAACTTGGCCCAAACTAAGTCTCTTTCTTTGTAAGTCACCTCCCTACAATGCCGGTTAGCAAACCTCGCCATTATCCGTTGTGCTCTCTGGAAAATAACCCGAAGTTGCTTTAAGGATTCATCTTTGTCGATTAATGCATTTGTCACTGCCTTAACCACACCTTCCCCCTTTGTGTAATGTATAATATGTGAAGGCGTGCGGTCATACGCAATTTTGAACGATGTCTTCCCAATGGAGGTGTGGTAAGAAGTATTATAGCTAAATTTCGCCAAAGCCAACCACATCACCCAATGTTTCGGATGATTTGAAGAAAAACACCTAAAGTACACCTCTAAACACCTATTTACCACTTCAGTTTGGTCGTCACTTTCTAGATGATAGGACAAACTCTTGTTCCCTGCAGTTTGAAGAGTTTCTTCCGAAATAAACTTGTGAAAAGCGGATCCTTATCACTGGCTATAGTGTTAGGTATGACGTGGAACTTCACAATCTCCTTCGTAAACACTTTTGCAATCGTCTTCACTAAATAAGGATGTTTGAGCAGTATGAAGTGGATTTACTTAACCAGTTGACCACCACAAACACTACATCAAAGCCTTGTGACTTAGGCAGCCCTGACACAAAGTCCATAGATACCTCTTCCCAAACTAATCCGGGAATAGGCAGTGGTTTTATTAACCCAGTCAAGTTTAAAGCTTCAAATCTATTCTTTTGGCACACTTCGCATTCCCGGACAAACCTTTGCGCTTCCTATGTCATGTGTGCCCAATAAACCTCATTTATGAGTCGCCTGCATGTTTTCAAATGCCCCAAATGTCAAAGAATGGTAGTGTTATACCATCTTTAGGATCAAAACTGATCTCTTGGCAAAGACTAGTCTGTTTTTATAAAACAGAAAGCCACTTTGAAAAGTATAGCCCGGTTTTCCTGTACAGTCTTGCTGCAAAACTTATATTATTGCCATCAAGTTGTCATCTTGCAATATCTCATCTTTCACTATCTGGAGTTCTTCCCATTCCTCCCATCTGTTCGAGACCTGGACGTCCACAGCACACCTAAAAGGCGGCTCCTTCTAGAATGGGGTATAAGGTGTAGAATGGTCTTCTTGGGAGGAAGATTGTTAAGCCACCTAGGGGATTTGTTAGCCAACTGGGCCCCACATAAATGTTATAAGGGGGCGCTGGAACGAGGGAAGGGGGGAGAAGGATATCCTAGGAATTGGCCTTTGACTTGGAATCAGCTTAGGCTTGGAATCAACCTTCTGGTTTAGGCGAGATCTCTCTCGAGTGACTTCTTCTACCTCCTCTGATGTATTTTGTTGTTTCGTTTCATATATAAATACAAGTGTTTTCCCTCAGTCTATCATTTGGCCCAACTTGCGGACTTCCTCACACACTGTCGCCGACTCTTCTTCCACCCTGAGGCACGCACGAGAGATTTCCATTTGCTCGAACTTCTTCACCTCCTTTTTCGAGGCAACACGCTAGGTCGCATCGCGCCGAGACGCGCTCGGTTCTCAGCTCGCTCGAACGAGTCGTGCATTGACGGGACTTCACCTGGAGGAGACTGTTGCGGAAGCGTCAGGAGTCGCAACAACAGAAACGAAATACGGAAAGAAAAGCAAACAAACGAAACACACAAATTTACGTGGTTCGGAAATAATCGCTACGTCCACGGAAAGGCAGAACTTCACTATGAATCAGGAGCACAGATTACATAAATTTCTCACACAAAACCTAGCTTGAAAATGGGTTACAAAAGAAGGAAGACGATCCACTGTTCCGCACAGGAAGTCTGCGTCGCTACAGTGAAAGGTGGTCACCCAAGTCAAAAGTGTTACAGTGGTTGCCGGGTGGAAGTCCAAAAAGCTACAGTAAAGTTGACTCCGAAGTCCACACTGCTACAGTGTCGGTCGGTGTCGGTCGGTCAGCTCTGCTACAGTGGTCAGATATGCCCTCTGCCATATCGTGTTTCAAGACGACATGCTCGGCAAGGCCACATCCAACGATCCCTTGCACTAGCGTCTCAGCCATCGGCTGCTGCTACGTAAGTATCCCCTGCTCCCACCTCTGGTCTGGCAATGCATCCCGGTCCGCCAATCGCGCACTGCAGGTTATTCTCGTTTGCGACCCGAGAAGTCGCTCTCTTCCTGAAGGTACGCCCGGAACACCGTCTGTGGAGAAGGTGTCCTACCAGTTGCACTCGTGGGAGTGTAGTACACCATCGGGAGCCATTTTTCGGTCCCTCTTTGCCAAAACCAAAATAATAAAGAAAAATAAAAATAAAAAAGCGAGGAAAAAAGAAGCGTTACCGATTTTTACTGTTGGGGAGGGGGAAAAAGAAAAAAAACATAAAGAGACCGACTTTTATATTAAAAAAAACACACAAAATAGAAACAAATCGATGACGACATTGTTGGATGAGATGAAGGAGCGTATGTTGCTGAGTTCCAAACATCCCACACAATCTGGCAGCATCGTCTAACGAAGATGTCGCCACATGAGGAGCAACCTTCACACTCGTCGGCAATGATTGCAGCGCAGCAAGAGTTGCCTATTTTTGACGACTGCAATCCATATGACTTGGCGAAGCTGCAGCAACAAAGGAGCGCAGTTCATCCCCACCAGTGTTGGCTTATGGGGTGCCAGAAAGGGTTAATGCACAATCCACAGCGATCATGGAAGATGCACTTTGCGACGTGGCAATCTATCTAGCTTGATGTCGACGCTGCTTGAAGGACATTACGCGACGTCAACTACTACACAGGCAAAGCAGGGCAACAAAGTGGCATTGTCGAGACTAACGTTGACAATGGGAGCTTGGAGTTTGCTGCACTTTTCTGGAAGTTGCATGGAGAGTGGGCATCTGGAAGATTGCATGGAGAATATGTGAAGAAAGGGTGCTCGCCATCAATTTCTCCAAGACCATAAAGCGGGGAGGATCATCTGGAAAATTGCTTTGAGATTTTGTGAAGAGGGAGCACCATAATCAATTTCTTTTTCCTCAATCTTGAGGACAAGACTGATTTTCAAGGTGGGGCGAGTGTTAGAGATCTGGACGTCCTCACCACACCTGGAAGGCTCCATCTAGAATGGGGTATATGGGGTAGAAGGGTCTTGTTTGGCGGAAGGTTGTTAGGCCACTTAGGGGATTTGTTAACTAATTGGGCCCCACATAAATGATGTTATAAGGGAGCGCTGGAACAAGTGAAGGGGAGAGAAGAATATCCTAGGAATCGGCCTTTGGCTTGGTATCGGCCTTCTGGCTTGGGCGAGATCGCTCCTAAGTGTCTTCTTCCACCTCCTCTGTTGTATTTTGCCAGTTCGTTTCATACATAAATACAAGTGTTTGCCCACTGTCTCAATCACCAACTTGGCTCTGAAACATCCATGTCCACATACTCTCCTTAGTTGCTCTGGATAAGGCATTTAGTGCATTATTTAATTTCCCAGGTTTGTAGATAACCACAAAATCATAGCCCAAAAGTTTAGCTTGCCAACACTACTGGTTGCTGCTCGGTGCTGACGCTGAACCCCCAGGTCTTCCACTGGCTGTCCTCCAAGAGCCGCCAGTACAAGGGCTCCTTGCCTCGTTGAGCCCCCTTCGGGCAAGTTCGAGGCCTCACTGGAAACTGCCTCTCTTCCGGAAAATTCATAAATTGCTCGAACCATCGCCTGAAGTGGACATCTCTAACTGTTTCTTTGTCCCCTCCCGGTACCAGCTCCATCAATGTCATCGCCAACCGCGGCATTTGCTCTGGGTCCTCCCACGCACTCATGACGGAGAGGAATTCATCGTACATAACCCCCAATATCGGGACCCCCGAAATCTGGTGGACATCCCACAAGCTGATACCGACCTCCCCGTGATGTAAGTGGAAGGTATTGGTCCTCGACGACCATCTGCTCAACAGCTCTGGCATCAGCTATTTCGGTTGGTAGATGTGGAATTGGGAGGCCCAAGCCGCCTCATACAAACCCATTCTCCTTAGCTCTGCCCCGAACTCCTCACACGAGGCCCCAACCCAGTAGGCCCAGGCCCAATCGTCTCTGAAGTTGCCGCCCTGGCGCAGGTCCCACTCCTCAGACCACCCCTTCCCCGGGTTCCTCAAAGTTGCCTTCAATATCGTCTGGTACAGAGGGGGGACGTCTCCGGCTGTAATTCCTTCCCGTCAAGATTATTCAGGTGGTTGTATAAGCAGTCAGCAATGAAGGGTGTGAAATCCTCTCGGGCATGGGCGTCAGCCGCCCTGAACCATTGGCGCTGGCACGGCGTGCTCCTAAACCAGTAAGCTGGTTCCTCCCGACTTCCTTCTGGGATGAAAACGTCATCCCTCAGCCCGAAGCCATACAAAGGCAACCTCTTACACAGCGGGTAGTTCTTCTGGCTCTCTGATAGCAGCGCCACCAACGAGCCATAGTTAGAGTGGCTCTGAATTAACTCCCCTAGACCCAGATTGTTCGCCATCTCATCCCTCCAGGCGGCATCCGCAAGGACCCCCTGGGCAGCTTCTTGATGAGCCATTCAGTTTTAAATTTTGGACGATTTTCGGGTTTGGTTCGCGAAGCTCGTTCGCGAAGCCTATTCACGGAGCCCCGCCTCGGCCTTCAAGCGCAAGATCGCAAAGCGTTGTCACGGAGTCAAAGACTCATTGTGCGCCGCAGAGCAGAAGACCCGATTCGCGGAGAGCAATCGCGGAGTACGCGGAGCTTCGCGAATCGAGAACGCTAAAGGCCAAATTCGCGGAGAGAAGAAAGGACAAAAGAGAGGTCAGCTCCCATATTTATAGGCGACGACCTTCGAAGCTTCGCGGCGCGTCCTTATCGCGTCGAGCTTCGCGACGCGCTCGGCCTGCGCGTCGCCTATCCGCCTCGCGAGCCCTCTTCGCGAGACAGCATCGCGAATGGCCGAGGGATATTGGCGATTAACCCTCAGACTTTGACCCTTCATTTCCCCTCGGCTCCAAGTTTGAGGGGGGCATTTGTTGGCGCCAAAATGGGGGAAGAAGAAGAAACGAAAAGCCTGAATGGCCGCCTCGCGAAGCCCCTTCGCGGAGTCCCTCTGGCCCCACGGCCGCTGCGGAGCAAGGAGGCGGGATGCTCCGCGAACACCTTTGACGTTCGGGACCCTCCGCGAAGCAAGGAGGCGGGATGCTTCGCGAACAAATTTGACGTTCGCAAACCCGCCGCGGAGCAAGGAGGCGGGATGCTCCGCGAACGAATTTGACGTTCGCGACCCGCCGCGGAGCAAAAAAATCCATCTTCGCGCCAAGCGAGCTCTGCTTCGCGGCGCCTCATGCCTATAAATACCAACCTCCCCCCAAGTCTAGGGGGCGGATCATCCAACCTTTCAACTTCCTAGATCCTGAATCGCGAAACACCCTATTCTCTGCGAACCATGAGCTACGCGAGGTACTTTTGCTCTGCGAAGTGCCTCCCCTTTGCCTTGTTTTCTTCCCCTCTTTAGAGAGGGATGCCTTTCGCGGAGCCTACGGGCCTCCGCGAAGGAAGGGGATCCCCAAGGGGACCCGGGTCGTCGCGGAGAGTTTATGCTTCGCGAAGCACCCCTCATGTACACGTGATCCACATGCCAAGGCAGGGTCACTGTACTTCACGAATCACATTGCTTCACAACAGCTTGCTTCGCGAGGCACATTTGCTTCGCGAGGCAGTGCTTCGCGAATGTCTTTCCACTTCGCGAAGCACCTCCTATATGCACCTTTGCCCTATGCTTAGGCTGGGACACTCCACTTCGCGAAGCACGCCCCTTCGCAAGTACCCTCTACTACGTGGAGCACCTGAGCTTCACAAGGCCCCTGCCTATGAACCCCTCTGCTTTGCAATTCCTTTTCCAGTGCGACCCTCCAGGTTTGCACGAAGTGATTTCAAAGTCCTCTGGACACCACTTCCCATTGCGTTGTTTCGCCTCATTCTTCTTCGCATAGGCACGCTAACGGCTATTGTTTCTTCACATAGTCACGCTAACGTGGACCCCCAATGGGATCACCTCACGACACCCCCTAGCGTTGTCTGTCCCTTCTCTTCACCAAGGTGCAGAGGGTATCGGTTATGTAAGTCCTAGGGGTGCGGAGAGAACCCACCTCGTCCGAGTTGCAGGACGTTAAACTGTCAAGCACCCTCGTCCTCAGCACATGACGTTAAACTGTGACTTCCCCCCATGCATCATACGTGGGGAAAGGGCAACCATCTTGGTGTAAGCCCCTAGCTTTTCTTGTAGGAGGTAGCACCCCTACTCATCCTAACTTCTTCCTGGCCGAAGACCAGAGAGGGGAATGGGCACCGGAGCCCTTCTTTCTTCGGTGCCAAATCCCTCTCCCTTTAGGCTTTGTCGCCATCCGGGCCTCCATCCTGGAGTAAGTCTCAGTCTTTCTCTCCCTGGACTGCTAACCATGTGTAAGCCCCACTCCACTTCCCACGGACGCACCTTCCGCGACGTGATCGGCAGGTCTTCGTTGCCTCTCATTTCTCACACCGAGCATGACTCACGTGGGCTTAGAGTAAGCATCGACCATGACATCCTCTTCGGGCAGCCCAGAGTGTAAGCCCCACACGTTTCCCGAACTACGTGGACTTTGATCCTTGTCAATGCAAGGTACGTAGGAAACCTCCCTGAGGTTCAAGCCCAACACCCGGTCGCTCTGTCCCCCTTCACGTCGGTTCGCCCCCCGTCCTGTACAACGTTAAACTGTGGACCATAATCAGCGGTAAGCCGTTGTTTCCCCAGTCAGCGATAAGTCGTTGCACCCACCTGAACTACGTGGACTTTGATCATTGTCAAGGTAAGGTACGTAGGAAGCCTCCATGAGGTTCAAGCCCAACACTCAGTCGCTCCGACCATCTTCACGTCGGTTCACCAACACTTCGGGTTGCCTCAGAGCGTAAGCCCCAAATGCCCCTCCATTTCCCGAACTACGTGGACTTTGATCCTTGCCGAGGCAAGGTATGTAGGAAACCACCCTAAGGTTCAAGCCCAACACCCGGTCGTTCCGACCTCCTTCACGTCGGTTCACCCACACCTATACCCGAACTACGTGGGTTTTGATCCCTGTCTCCTAGACAGGGTACGTAGGAAGTCTCCCCAAGGTTTAGCCCCAACCAGCGGTAAGCCGTTGCCAACCCCCCTTTCAACGGTAACCCCCCTTTCAACGGTAACCCCCCTTTCAACGGTAAGCCGTCGTCGCCCTCTTTCAGCGGTAAGCCGTTGGAACCCCAATCAACGGTAAGCCGTTGTCAAGATGAACTAAGTTGACTTTGATTCTCTACCACGAGGATATGTAGGAAGCATCCTTGAGATTCAAGCCCTTCATTCATGTCTCATCATGATCTCTCCCTCGATCCCATGTGTTCTGGGAAGATCATGCCCCAACCCGGAGGTTCCATTTCCTCCGGGTCCCATCCATGCGTCCATTTTCACAGACCACCTCCTCAGGTGTCCCATCGTCCCACCGAACTACGTGGACTTTGATTCCCTGCCACGGGGATACGTAGGAAGTCTCTTCAAGGCTCAAGCCCACCACCATCTTTGCCCCGAGTCGACCCCATAACATTCTCCACCCACTTCACTTGACCACCCATCATCCATCCTGATTCTTACCCGGGTCGCCACATTCCGGTAAGATCATGTCGATCCACCTCTTTGCTGCTCCTAACAGTAAATGGGTAACTAACCACGCGTTAGCCCCGACATCAGTGTTCCCTCAAGGGGCTACATCTATCTGATCCACTCCAGTCAGTGTTCTGATCAGTCAAATCCATCTCTGCTAGACGTTAAACTCGCAGCATACCCTGTGTTAAACATAGAAAGCTGAGGAAAACCTCAGAGACATGCCCATGGCATATAATTCCCCGCATGCGACGTGGGATGCCTCGGGCTTCCGCGCCCTCGAGAAGCCCTATAAATAAGGGGAAGAAACCCAGACGCGCCAGTGTTCCAGTGTCCAGACACGCCAGTGATGCCCAACGTGACTACTCCCCTGACCGAAGGTTGCTGCCCTGATTGAACCATTTGGAATGTCCCGACAGAAGTAGCGTAATTAACCGGTGTCCATAAAGATATGGCACTGGGAAGAGTTTCACGAACAACGTATTAAATCTATAAGGGAGACCCGGACTAGGTAACGAGCTCCGAGGAGGAATCCACGGAAGGAAGAACCGACATCCCATCATCCTGTTTCGATCAAGGAGCAAACGTCCCTGAACAAGGAACGGATGTCGCTCGCCTTTAGAAAGCGGGAATGCGGGGCAACAAACAGCACCTTTCGTCCTCCAACAAACGAACGCGCGCGCCCCGACGAAAGCGTCGGAAACAACTGCTTCCAATGTTGGATTGACGGTACTAAAGCCATTAGTTTTTTTTCATAAACTGACTTTACCAAGTTAGAATCGGGTAACGTCATGTGGAAATAGGCAAGAGGCCTCCCTCCTTGCATCAACACAGTACCCATACCTGAACCTGAAGAATCGCACTCCATCGTGAACCTCTTTGAGAAGTCTGGCACACACAACACAGGTGCAATAGTCATGTTATTTCTCAGTCTTTCAAAAGCTACCTGAGCTTCAAGAGTCCACCAGAAGGTCACTAGAGCATTCATTAACCCAAATGGCATTACTGGATATTCATAATGCCCCTCGTGAGTTTTGAAAGTTGTCTTCCCAATGTCGCCATCCTTCATTTGAACCTGGTGGAATCCAGACTTCAAGTCCATCTTAGTAAAGTATTTTGTTCCATGTAACTTGTCCATGAACTATTCTATTATAGAGATTGGGTACTTATTGGACACTGTGAACCTATTTAATGTTCGGTAATCAACTCACGCCCTCCATCCTCCATCTTTCTTCTTCACCGAGATTATTGGACTGGGGTAAGGACTTGTGCTATGTATGATAAAGCCCTGTTCTAAAAGCTCCCGGACCTGTTTTTCAATCTCGTTCTTCGTGTAATATGCATGTTTGTAAGGTTTGATATTCACTGGATCCGCCCCTTTCTTTTAGTTTGATAGCATGGTCACCCACCCTCTTCGATGGTAAGTCATTGGGTGCCTCAAAACCCGTCATGTATTGTCTTAGTACCTCCCGCAATTGTACCTGCTGGCGTGGACTTAATTATAATTCCTCCACTACTCTCTCTGTCATCGCCCATTGTAACCTGAGCACCTGCAACTTTCCCCTTCCAAGGTATTCTTATAAAGCTCTCGGTATACTATGTGGGTGTCTCACTCTCTGCAAAGTTATATTCCTACCCTTCTGTTCAAAATTCATTGTCATGTTCTTCCGATGGATAGTAACGTATCCCAAGGTCTCAAGCCATGATATTCACGGCACCAAATATGGCCTTGTGGTATCAAAAAATATAAGTGTCCACTTCTCTTCCAAATTTACCTTCAAAGACTTACAGATTCCCTTTGATGCCACCTCATATCCATCTCCCAACCTAATGTCAAATGGCCCAGTCTCGGCAAAATGTGTCACGAAGTACCGCATCAATTGCTTTGAAATGAAATAATGACTTGCTCCACTATCCACTAAAATCAACATCGGTACTCCTTCAACGTTTCCCTCCACCAGCATCAGCTTAATACTTCTAGCTCGCGTCTTCTCCAGTACACACATTATCGTTCCCTACATTTCCATTTCCCACAAGTCTCTTGTCATTCCTTTTCTTCATCATCTTCAGGTTCCTTCTCTTCCTCATTACGAGGCTCCATACACTCTCACACCATCAGTTTGAAGCCTTGTTCTAGACATCTATGCTCAGGATTAAACTTTTGTCCACAAGTATAGCACGACCCTTTCGTCTTCCTTTCCTCAAATTCTTCTCTAGACAAATCTCTAACTCCCTTCCACCTAGGTGCATATCCATTTTTCCTCTCCCTATCATTCCCATCTCTTGTTGGGACGAACTTCGCAGTATTCATATTCCAACTTCTCTGACTACTAGGAGCATAACTCTTGTTTCACGCCTCTGGCTGTTTGATAATTCCTTTCACCAACTCTTTTTCTACCCACCTGGACAAAGTCAGCAGCCGCGCTTTATTCTGAGACTCGTGTGTCGACACTGTACTCCCTATCTCAGGGTTCAAACCCCCAATGAAAAAACTCGTATACCATTTCTCAGAGAAGTTTGGAATTCATAGTCATCCATTCAAATTCATCTATATAGACATTTGTTGTTTCACCCTGTTACAATCCCTTCGAGAAGATCATTGGATCTCCCTCCATTGCACTACCATATCACCTAAGCAGTTCCTCCTTGAATTGCGACGAAGTGGGCCCAACCTTGATCGTTTTAGCAAAATAATTCAGTATTAGACCATACCTTCCATACACAGTTGCGTCATCGGTACCTTCATCTCTTCCTGAGTTTGGTGGATCGAAAAATAAATCTCAGCTCTCGTGATCCAGGTCACAGGATCTTCTCCAAAAAAAGTCGACATCTCCACTTGCTTGGAGATAGCGCGCAACTCCTCTCATTCATTTGTTCGCATTCACCTGTCGTCTGCCTCAGCAGCGTTTCGCCGATTTGTTTCTTCAGTTTCCTGCCTCAAACTGCTTTTTCTTTCCTCTACAACAGTTGAATTCCCTCAGCTAGGATCTTGAGCCGTATTTTCCGTTATCACTCGCTACATCTCTGCCTGACTTTTAGCGAGTTTTTTCATAGACACCATAAGCACTTGCATTCCCATCTTCAGCTCTGTGACGGACCTTTCCACAGTTGTGAGTCGATTCTCTATGCGCGTGGGCATAAGCTTCAACGTCAACTCCAAGGCGAGATTGCCTTCCATCCAATGAAATAACAAAATGCCCCTCCCTCCGAACCAAACCTCTGTCAATACTCCTAGATTAACAAACTATTTAATTGCAAATTAAAACACTTCCCCTAGTAGTTAAGAGTTACTCCCCTTACAAATGCCTCTCCTTTTATATGTGTAGTGTATGGGAGGCCTGGGTTGTTACGTCATTGAGAGTGGATAGAGAAAACAACACTGTATCACTATCTTATAGCAGCAAAATGGTGGATTACAAACTTGGCAGGCAAACAGGAAAAATAAGAAGAAATTGGAGGAAGAAGTTGCTGGAGGAAATTTCCCAGAAGACCACTTCCGTAGAGCCAAGTCAAGTCCTCCCAAGGCTCAAACCCCCGACAGCATCCAGCTGAAAAGTAAAATAATACCCGCCACCATCCTACAACACATCCCCTATTTATTCCCCTACCAGCCAGCTAACAAACCCTTAACCAAAATACCATACTACCCCTACGCATTTACAACTACTCACACCCACACAAAGAAAGCCCATACTGCCCCTAGGCAGTTACAACTGCTCACACCCACACAAAGAAAGCCCATACTGCCCCTAGGCAATTACAACTGCTCACACCCACACTTTACAGCAACTCATGACATTCCTAACAATTTCCCCCTCCTAAAAACCACCTTGTCCTCAAGGTGGAACTTCAAATCTCAGATCAGCACTTGAGAATTGAATCAGAAGGCGGGCCCTTGTTCCAACACCAGCTTCAATCCATGTCTGCTTATCATCGGTGTTGATCACATCATCAATTCCAGTACTCTCTTGAGTCTCCTCGTTTCCGTTTATTTCTTCAAGAAGTGTATTCCCAGGACCACTGGAATTCCCACGAGTCCCATCAGTAAGCATGGTCGCAATGCATTTAATAGCATCCCTTCTTCCCCTTAAGTAGTCCTTGATGGATTTACCAACTACCTCCAGAAAAACTCCAACAGGATCTATTGTCCACAGTGTTTTAATAATTGAAACATACGGATGCAATATATCGTTGGTCGAGGCACCTGTGTAAGTAATCGATAGCGAAGCGCGGAAATAAATGAATCTACTAGCGTTGAATGTTCTCCTGTATAATCAAGGCACTGTTTTATGTTCTCCTGTATAATCAAGGCACTGTTTTAAGTCCTCAATCGCAAAAGTGCAGTCAGGATAATCCACAATAATCACTAAAAGTTTAGATATCCTTAAATCTTGCAATGTTTCGTAAGCCAAATATTCAAGCCGCAACATCCATCTAACGAGCCCTTCAGAGGGTGGATCAATTCCAGGATAGCCAAAAGAAGGATGGGAAGCCAAGGGTGATCGTGAGCCAAAGGATGTGCAATCATGGCTCACTGATTCACAAAGATAAGCCACAAGTGCATAAAAGAATCGAAGTGGCACAGCCTACATCCAAATTTTAATGGGCTCCAAAACCAAGTTTTTGTAATCATCTCCAGTCAGATTATGAATTTTGGCCTTCAGAAGTGAGAAGCCAACAGCAGCATAAGCATCTTCGGTCATATAAGTAAATTCAAGACTCCTAAGATCATGAACAACCGTAGCAATTTGTTTCGTCTTTGACATAAAATTTTGCCCACTTGGAACAGTCGTAGTGGCCAGATGATCAAAGGAGAGCCCGCCCATAATAGAAATCCATTCTCCAAACACCAACCAGTGAGAAAAGAATGCTCGGGTTGCAGCAGGTTGAGCCACAAGTAGATCTGTTAGCACTCTGAGCAGCCCCTTTCTTGGAAGTCAAGGTCGGTTGTCTTTATCATAAATCACAGCCAGCCTATATCGCCTTTCTGTTGATGCTGGAGATGTCAATTGATCAGTCGAGTTTGCCAAAAATGTTAACCCCCCTTACTTCGAGCTGGATAGAGGAGATGTGGCTGCCATGTATGAAAAAACATTATGTTTACTGCGCATATTACACACTGATCCTGCAGGTGGGCCGCACAACCATGGACAAGGTGGTTTTATATTACGTTTACTGCGCATATTATATTACGTTTATTGCGCAACATTTAAAGAGTGAGGGTTCTCTCATTATCATTCTCAGAATTAGCAGGAGAGACTTCATCATCACCAGATGATTCTTTCCCACCAGAAGGCATCTCTTGAACATCTTCATCTTCTTCACTTGTTTCATTTTCAATCTCTTCCTCTTGCGTCTCTTCTTCTTGTTCTTGAATAGTATCCATAGATTTCTCTTGTAAACACTTGGTGTGAGAACTCGATGCTCAGTATGGGCAAATTCTTCTGCACCGGAAGCCAAAGCCACATCAACCCAAGTCAAATCATCATCATCAAAAACAAAGTCATCAACTGCATCACGCTCCTCGTCCACGGCACCAAGCAACCACTCATTGCAATCATCAATTTCCTTCAAAGAGATAGGGTCAATAGAGTCTCGTTCATTGAATCTACGCATCAAGGCTCTATTATACTTGATAAAAACCAAGTCGTTCAATTTTGCTTGAGCAAGCCTGTGTCTCCTTTTTGTGTGAAAAATTTCAAAAACACTCCAATTTCTTTCAAAACCTGAAGCACTGCATGTAAGACTGAGCACTTTTATCGCAAAATGTCTCAAGTGTAAAGCCGATGCACCATTAGTTGCCCACCAATCAGCAGGTGCCCTCAATTTCCTATTTCTTATTGCCAAATCAGTGCCAAGAGTGCCCAATGCCTCTCTATATTTTGTCAAGTCTTCGGGAATCTTATCAACCATCACTATATCAGGTGTCAATCTTCGAATGCATTTAATCAAACCCATATTTACCTCTTCATCAGCATCAATGTCAGGATGATCATAGAAGAACTCTGGATTCAAAAAGTATCATGCAGTATGCAAAGGCTGATGAAGTTGAACTTCCCATCTTCGATCAATTATTTTGAAAATCTCTATATTTTTCTTCTCTATTGTTGAAGGCCTTTGCAATTGATTCTTTTGCTCGATCCATGGCTTCATATATGTATCCCATCGGAAGCTTTCTTTCCCCATCAACCAAACGAAGCACTTCAACAAGTGAAGCACCCACTTTGAGAGAATAATTGACATTGTTCCAAAAAGAGGCACTTTGCACAATCAAAACAACATCTTTCCCTTTTCGTTCCTTTGCCCATTTACTTTGATTCCATTCATCAGAAATGAACATCTTCCTCAAATTAGTTTGTTGGGTATACATGCTAGAAAGAGTGATCATGGCAGTGGCAAATCTAGTCTTTCCAGGTCTAAGGAGCTCTCTTTCTTTGGTGAATTGACGCATCAAATTCAACACACCGGCATGGTTATAAATGAATCCAAAAATTGTCACCGCCTTCTTCAAAGTTTTAGCAAGCATAGAAATTTTTCAAATATCTTCTAAGATCGGGTCAATGCAATGAGCGGCGCACAGGGTCCAATACAAATTAGAGTAAGTTGCCTCCAATAATCTCCCTATTAAAAAATAGAAAATAAAAAATACTCATATTAGTAAGTAATAAAGATCATTGAAAAAAAATAAAAGTTCAAGAAAATATCAACGTATGTATTGAGAACAATGATATTTACCAGCAAAAACATTATATGAAGCGTTGTCTTTGACAACTTGTATCACATTGGACGGTCCAACCATCTTGACAAATTTATCCAACAACTCAAACATCTTTGTCCTGCTCTTTACATAAGAAGAAGCATCAACTGATTAAATAAATACTGATCCCTTTGGGCTATTAACCAAGAAATTTATCAACGTTCTCCCCTTTCGAACTGTCCAACCATCTGCCATGACTGAGCATCTTTTTCTTGCCCACTCCTCCCTAAATTCCTTCAACAATAAATTTGTCTGTTCCAATTCCTTTTTAAGCAAAGGAACTCTTACCTCATGGAAGCTTGAAGGTTTCATACCAGGTCCGCATTGTCCAACTGCCTCAACAAATGCCGAAAAACTATCATAATTAACAGCATTGAAAGGAATTCCAGCATCATACATCCACCTTGCAAACAATTGGCAAGCATGATCTCTTTTCTCCTTCTTATATGCATCCATGACGGTTGTTTGTCTAACATTAGACAATTTTCTTTGTTGTACAACTTCTTCTGGACTTGGATTGAAAAATGCATCTATAACTCCCTTTGCTTTGGATACAGGGTCATTATTACTTCCTTTTTGAGAACCCGATCCTTGTGGCACACGACTGTTGCTTGAAATAGCTTTCCTTTTCTTTCCACCATCAAATATTGTACGTTCTAAACCTTGCACCTCTTCTATAAAACCATCATCAATTGCATACATCCCGATCCCAACTATATTCCTTTTTCCCTTCAAAGTCCTTCTATCTTCATCAATTTTAATTATCTCCTCTCTCACAACTGGTGGGCAATTTTGGCATACAGTTGTGTTTCTATATCCACCGATCAAATGTTGTTTGGCTCGTGTAATACCTCCCTTCGTTACTTTTCCACAAAATTTGCATATTGCTGAATTTTTATCTTGAGGATCTGCTAACTTGCAACATTGCAAGCCGGGTCTTGTTGCCTTGCTTTAGACATTTTGAAATAAATCACAATTCCTGAAATATTTGAAACAAACAATTAAATATCTTAAACAATATATCTCAAAAAAAAACAATGAACAAAAAAATAAAAAAACGTAGCATCAAAAAAAAAGAAGGGAAGTGCCCTCCCTCCAACTGTGGGGCGGACACCAATAAGTGGGAAACAAAACAGAAAACATAAATAAAAATGAATAAAAAAAACGGTACTTGAGTTCGGTGGGGACTTGGGGTTCGTTGTGTGTGTGCGCCTGCCCTAGACGAGGAGGGCAGGGTCGTGGTCGGTCAATCTCGGTCGGGAAGCGGGTGTCAAGGGAGATGACTCGCACGGCTCGACTTGGTCCAGCAGGGGCTGGGTGACGGCTGTCGCAGGGAGAAGTTAGGGCTGCGCAGTAGAAAAGGTCGCACACGAGGTACATTTGAGATGTTTTTAATCAGGATCGGGATATGAGTCGACAAACATAGGCTAAAAATTTGCAAAAAAAAATGCACAGTTTGGCGCAGTGGCACGCGCCATGCCATTGCGCACCATAACGGGCGTCACTGTGCGCTTTTCCAAATGCGCCATGGCAAAGCCATGGCGTGGCGGTCGGTTTCCTGGCGCACGCCATTAATAACATGGTTTTTTCCTCCATCTCAACTGGATATGGAACATGATGAAGCTCCTTACGATGCGGTGCTTTGTGGTTCTCTATGTCCTCTTTATGAACAATGACATCTGCAGCGGCTGTCAGTCGCTTGGAACTCCCCATTACACTGAAGGGAGCTGTTCGTTTGCCCTTACGGTCATCCTCTCCAACTATAAAAGATATTTTGAGCTGCTCGCTCAGGCCGTATGAAGATATCTGGCACCCTCCTCAACTCAGCTGCCGGAAGTAACTCAATGCATTTTGACCAATTAAAATTCAGACCAATCTGCCTTTCCACGTTGTCCCTTTCCTGATTAATCTGGAAACCCCTCAAACACTCCACTAGTTCTTTCTCCCCTGATATGTTAGAGCTCTCTTGGCCGGATTCAATAGGGTATCCTGCCACCAATACCTCCCTTATGCGTGATCTGGTCACTAGTTGTGACTCCTTCCCAAGTGCAGACACCAATGGTTGCTCTCGCACTGCCTGTGGTAGATACTGAAGTGTAGTTTGAGCAGGTTGTCGTTACACTGCCTCTGAATTTTTTCCTTCTTCCGGTATACAATCTTCACAAGCTTGTCGATCTTGTGCAACCGACGTTATGCTCGAGTTTGCCAGCAAGAAGTTTCAAGCACAAATTAGAATTAATCCGCTCCGCAGTATTAGTCTATCTATTGCAGCGCCTTCGAATTCCACAATAAAGCCCCGTCAGTTGACTTCCGGAACCTCTCCACAAGAGTTGGCTTAAACAATTCCCATGACAAGCCCGTTGTAGCTCTGTGCCAAGACAAAAACCAGAGTAGTGCAACTTCATTTCTTCCGTCGTCTAATTTTTCAGAAAATACTCTTCTGCTTTTGTGATCCAGCCAAGTGGATCTTCAACTGAAAATTTAGGCAGCTCAGCTCTCTTCCACAAATTCCGTTTTACATCAACCGGAGCTACAACTTCCAAAGATAAATTTCCACTGCAACGGCAGTCTTCACTTTCAACTTCACCTACACAACCTCCCTGAATCTCAACGGCTGCCACAAACTGCTTACCAGAACGTAATTTGCGTCCTACTTCCAACTGTTTCGGAATGGAAACAGACTCCTCCAAAAACACAAATGTTGCGTGAAGTTCTTTCTTTAGTTCGTTGCGTCTGAACATGCGCAGATTGAAGATATTTTGCTTGTTCTTGAACCAGCTTATCTAAACTTTCCTAAATAGCCTTCAACGTCTGCTTTACCTTTTCCACAGCCGATTCGACATTAGCAAGGTTGTTCTCCATCCTGTAGCGAAGATGTACTTGCTCAAACCATCCTCCAGCGCTCGCTTTTCCAGCTGTGATCGCCTCTCAGTTGTCATTGTGTTGTCAAGTAGCAAACAAAGGTCCTAGGAGTATGAGTCTCCCAGCGTCTGCTCCCCTGCACGCTTCACACAGCTTCGCGTCACACAACTACCACTTTGTACATGGCTTCCTTCCCGCGTCAGAACTGCTCTGTAACTGTGCACCGGTCTCTTTTTTTTTAGAAAGCAGCAACTCGCACATCGCACAGGTACGATCGTCCTTCCATTGTCTCCTCGATGAACGTCACATGTGACCCTTCCACATGGCCAAAGACAACGATCCCCAGCAGCGATCGCTTCTCAGCTGCGCTCGTGTGACTCCCCAAAGACGAATGTGCGGAAGAGTTTTGGCCGAGGAGAGAGAAATACTTGTGCAACAGAATTTTCTTTTTTTTCCGCCTCTTTCCAGCAGTGATCGCGTCTCTCTGTTGCGATCGGTTTTCTCCAGCAGTGTTGGTGTTTATCCAGCACGGGATTGGTTCTCCATCAATGATCGTCTCTCTCGTATGACTTCCCCAGCGGAGTCGCCAAATTGTTACGTCGTTGAGAGTGGATAGGGAAAAACACACCGTATCACTATCTTATAACTACACTGTCTCCCGGAAGACCACTTCCGTAGAGTCAGGCCGAGTCCTCCCAAGGCACGAACCCCCTGCAGCATCCAACTGAAAAGTAAAATAATACCTTCCACCATCCTACAACGCATCCCCTATTTATTCCCCTACCAGCCAGCTAACAAACCCCTAACCAAAATACCATACTGCCCCTAGGCAGTTACAACTGCTCACGCCCACACTTTACAGCAACTCATAACATTACTAACATGGGTCAACCTCTTAGCAAGGTTGCCAAGGAGTTCTGCCTCCCTGGAGTTACTAGCAGACTCCCTCACATTCCTATCACTACTTTTGTACCCTTTCATATATGAGTATGCATTTTCTGTGAAGAGAAAAAAGCCATGAGTCGAGATATTCCTCTTGGCAACCCCAATGCCATGAGTCAAGATACTTGTCTCAACAGCCCCAAAGCCTTGAGTTAAGATTCACCTCTTAACAAATTCTCATCGGGTATATGGTTGTAACGGCATGACATTAAACTGCAAGTGTGTTTTCTCCCCATTGAGGTTGCCTACAATGGCATGGGGTATATCGGTTATATCGGGTCACCTCTTCACCTTTAGGTTTCACGTCCAACAGTAGGTAAATCATTCACGTCGGGTAAATTTTTTTCCCATATCACTAGATATGTCACCTCGCATTTGGTCAAAGTGGTATGACTTTAAACTCCAGTCATTGTTGATCAAAACTGTATGACCTTAAACTTCAGCCCTGCCTGGTCTAAACTGCAAATAAAAGAGATACAAAGGCTTGTGAGGTTAAAAACCCGTAAAGGGCAGCCTGAGCAAAAGTCAAGCTTCCACTCGCTGAGTCATTCTCTTTCATGGCTTAGGCAAAAGTTAGAGCGTAAGTAACATCAAAAGAGATGCAAAGACTAACCAGGTTGAAACCCCGTAAAGGGCAACCTGAGCAAAAGTCAGGTCTTCGCTCGCTGAACCGCCCTCTTTAATGGCTAGTAATAGCGCAAAATGGAAAATGCGCAAAGCTTTTAAGACTAACATTGAGGCCGAAAGGTCAAGTTATGCTCGTTGGACCCACTGGTCGAAACAAAAGTTAGAACAGATCTTCCTCACTCTGTGCATGTGAGCTAGAGGTATGCCATGGGTACATAGTCATCCATGGCAAGGCCACTTCTTCACATTGAGTAGGCCTTTACTTTCGAATAATCGTGTACTAAAGAAATTTCATGTTATATCCTTCCGCCCCGAAAATGTGTTCAATACACGATGGCGTAACCTTTAGGATGCCTGAACCCTTCATGAATAACCTTTACTCCATAAACCTACTTCATACCTTTAATGTCTGAGACATCACCAACCCAAAGTCTTAAGTCGAGATTCTCCTTCTGGCAACCAAAAACCTTGAGTGTATCCTCTCGATTCCCCCTTTCATAGTAATTGGTAACAGATTGCTTGATTGATTTGAACGTACCCCCTTTGAATGGTGAACATCACAGTTGCCTTTGAGCCGCTAAGTAAGCCCAGGAGATGTTTTTTGGTCCCAAGGGAAAGATCCCCCTTAACCCCATACGTTATTTTCCGATCAATTTGAGGGTGGCCCCACCATTACCAATGGTCAACCTATTCTCACATGTCGTCATCTCCCATTGACTCTGACATTCTTATGTTATGATTTACATATTCCATAACCCAACTATTCAAATGAATTCAAATACCCACAATGTTACGCATTCGTGCATCGTACTCATTGTCAAAGCAAGATTAAAGCATCCTACGCCTATACTCTTTCATATATGGGAATGCATTTTCTGTGGTGATACAAATTCTTTGGGTCAAGATTCTCCTCTTGGTGCTAAAAGGCATTGAGTTGAGATCCTTCTCTTGGCAAACATCTCCTCATTGATAAGTCACCTCTAGAAGCCTACCAAATGTTCAAATAATGCAGCAAAATACCCTATATTACCTCAAAATCAGATTCTTTTCGTACTGAAGAAATCCAATTTTAAGGGGGGGCATTTTGTTGGCACCGGAAAATGGGTGTCATGCACTTTGCCACAGAAGACATGATATGCTCCTCACTCAGATAACACAAGTCAAGTGTGCGCAGAAAAATATCTTTGTGCATGAAGAAGATGCAAATGGGATCTTCATGTGTCGCATGATTGCTCGCACATTGAGGGATGGAGATTCCTCAAAAGCATTGTCTAGTTCGGTGACGTGGTGGTGACAACCTTCGGTTGGGAGTTAAGGGGTGGGCACATATTGGTTTGGTTCAGTTTTGACTAAAAACCAAACCAAACCACAATTTACGATTCGATTTCTATACATAAAAACTCAACCATTTAATAGCGGTTTGGTTCATATTAGAAAATTTTTAAACGATTAATTTGCGGTTTGGTTCAGCTCTGATTGCGGATTAACCTATTTTGTATGTTAACATCCTATATAAAGACCCATGATATTTTATAATGATTGGTTGATAGTTTGAATGGAATTTATACATAATCATCAAAATGGAAAAATTATATCATCTTTGACCGGAAAATAAAATTTGATAAGGGGTTAGGGGCTAGGGAATTGATGCATCGGTTGGGCTGACAAAAAATTATAAAATTATGTTTTTAAAAGAAAAACATATGCAACTCGTTTTAACAGGTGCGGTTTGGTTTGGCACCTGAACCGAACCGCAAACCACAAGAGTCCATTCAATTTGTACCGTAAACCAAACCACGAAAAAAAAAATTGTTATTTCTGTTTGGTTTGGTTCGATTTGCGATTTGGTTCGATTAGGGCAGCTATTTTGCCCACCCCTACTAGGAGTAGGCCATGTATTTCATCAATTGATGATGAAAAGGGTTGTTGAAACCGTAAAACCCATTTTTGAGGGTCTTCTGGAAACTTTTGGGCCTTGAAAAACACCTGCTGCGAGGTAATCCGATAGTCAAGAGCATAGTTCATTTCGCAGACTTCGATTTGACTATTCGTAGAGTCAAAACGGACTTACGGATCAAAAGTTATGATTGTTTGAAGTTGAAAAAAGTTTTGCAAAATTCCAGGTGAACTCCATGCACGCACACTCTACACTGTGTGTGCACTGCTCCACACTCACGTTTTACTCGGCGTGCGCCCTACTCCATGCACTCCATGCACTCCCTGCTCCTCGCATGCTCTGCCCCGCACGTCTAGAGACGTACCTGGGCACCCGAGGCGTTTACCGCCCGTGGTTGGGCGCCCAGACCAGGGGTTGCATATAAAAAGACCCCCTAGCCTCTCATTTTAGAAACGAAGTGGGACAAAAGAGACACTGGAAGCATCTGAGCGCACGGAGCTCTGGCCTACACGCTCAAGTCTTCCAACAGAGCCTCCCTTCATGTGATTTTGGAGCCAAAACCTAAGGAGAGGGGATGGGAAATCCGCGCCCAGACCCTCCTAATTGGAGTCGTGATCTGGGCGACAGACTGCCTGAGCGTCGGTCGCCCAAGCCTCTGACCTGGCACCCATTTTGCTCGGGTCTCATACCTAGGCACCACTTCGCCCAGGTCGCCTACCTAGAGCGCCCACTTCGCCCAAGCCTCCTACCTAGGCGCCCACTTCGCCTAGGTCACCTACGTGAGTGCCCGCTTCGCCCAGGCCTTATGTCTGGGCGCCCATTCGCCTAGGCCACTTATCTGGGCGCCACATAGCCTAGGTCACTTACCTAGGCACCCATTCGTCTGGGTCACCTACCTCGACGCCTACCTTTATCTCAATAATACCCTGAGTCGAAATTCTCCTTTTGGTTCCTTCATATGCCTTGAGTCGAGATACTTCTTTTGGTTTCTCCATATGCCTTGAATTGAGATTCGCCTATTGATTCTTTCAAATGTCTTGAGTCGAGATACTCCTCTTGGTTCCCAAAATCCATTCACTTGACTCATATATTAGGTTAAACTAGAAAGGATTGATAGTGCGTAAGTCTCACACCAACCCATTGTTAGGTACCTTTCACCTAGCAGTCATAGTTGTACGACTTTAAACTGCATAGCACATGGTCTTTACCGCATGATATTAAACTACATGGACCGGCCATTTCACAAGGTCTTAAACTATGTAACTCGAACTGCGCAATTTTTGATTCATGTTCCAATAGGATATATAGGACGCCTCTCTGAAGTTCAATCCCAACACCACTATCATCTCATCTCCCTCTCAAGAGACGGTATCTCCCAAATATGACCAGCCTTCTGATGTGACAAGCGTAAGAAACCAACCGTCTGATGTGACAAGCATAAGATGCCCTATATAACGAGCATAGGATGACCCATCATTCCCTATGTGACGAGCAGAATGACCCATCATTCCTTATGTAACGATCATAAGATGACTCATTTCTCCTTTCACAGTGTGACGAGCATAAAATGCCCTCATGGCCTATCATGAGGATGATAAAATGGACTCTTACTAGATGTAAACCCCAACCATACTCTCTCCTGTTTAGTTACTAATGGACAGGATAAACCCGCAAGGACCGCTTGTGCATAGGTCTCATACAAACCATTGTTGGGTATCTTTCACCTAGTAATCCACCCTGCATGACTTTAAACTGCTTGGAAGCGATCATGGATGCACAGCCTTAAAAGGCACCACCTTGTTCCTTATCACGTGACCTTAAAAGGGTCGTGTTAAATGGCATCGAACTATGTGGGTTATAATTCCCTTCATAGAAATACGTAGGAAGCCTCTTTCATGGGCTCAGTCCCAACTACACAGCACCTACTGCCTCCTTTCGCAAGAGTCCAACGCCTCCCTGGATAGCGATAAATGCCAGAGCACCTACCTATATGGCTTTAAACTATAGAGTGACCAGGTACTTGGATCAAATGAGAGACTTTAAAACCCCCACATGCAGTGTCCTATTAAATGCATGTTGCCAGTCAATCAATTTCCTAAGGGAAACTGATATTCCTCCTGGGAAGGATTCACGAACATGTTTTAAACCTATAAGAGAGTCTTGGACTAGGCAATAAAAACCCTTAAGGGGTGAGCCGACCTCTAATCCTCTCGTTTGATAAAAGGTGTCAACGTCACCATCACGGGTGATCGAGAGGCCACCCGCCTTTGGAAAGCAGGAGAGCCGTCAAAAACACTCTACCACACGAGCTTGATAGTGATCACTGAGAAGCAATCAACGGGCTTCTTCCTCTTACGGTATCCATGAGTGGCGTGAATCTCCCAACGCTTAGAAAGAATTCCCTTCAAGCCACGGTCTGCTAAAACCTTGTTTAAAGGCTTGAAGAAAACGAGAGCTTTGGTGTGCTTTGATTCAGGGAGTTCTCACAACATTCGGATCCACACAAATCACAAACTATGAGCCTCTTTATATAGCCATCCAAGGAGACTCCTTGGATTCCAATCGTTTGACCATAAAGAGAAACGTTTCATGAGTTACAACGTTTTTAACTCATGATTTTTCATTTGTTTATTAATTGTTTAACGTTTAAACAATTAAATTGGATGTTCAAACTCCTCGTATTATCATCATATGATAATCAAACCGAGAATGATAGCATAAGATAGGAGAAGGATGTTATATCACGTGATATTGCATACCTTGTAAAATTGTCATGCACTACACCATGGCATAGGAACCCTCAATATGTCGCGGTTTATACCAGCATAGACAACGGCATGGTCTAAACCACCACGTCACGGTCTTGCCTTTGGTGCATATTTCAATCAGTTGTGGATGATAGATATATATTCTCCAGCTTGAAGGGCGGTGCTAGAATAATTATGTATCTAATATGTGGGTGCATCAAGGTTCATTTTGTTCTTTTAAGTCTTTCTTATACCCCCATATTCCACTAGTTTGAATTTTGTATATCCCATCTATCTCAAATCTTTTGCATCTTTTTTTAACTCTATAAATAAAGACTTTCAGTCATTTAAGAGGCACGGCTTTATGGTATCCTGATTTTAACAAGGATGAATGTCGAGCTGAGATCCTTAGTTTTTCAAGGATCTTAATTTTTTATGGGTTCTTTGGTTTGTACTTGGTTTCATTGCATAGCGAAGCTAGATCTCCTCCAGTCGTGGATGTAGTCCTTCATGGCTGAACCACGCAAATCTTTTGTTAACTTCTTTATTTCTGCATCAGTTTGATGTTCAGCATTTGTTCCTGTTTTGCGAATTAAATTCTCCCATCCAACTATTTTTTTTTTAACACTTTTGTGGGTTAGGTGGGAACCCTTAGAAGAACCAAACAAAAGCTGACACAAAGGCCAAGAGGGCAAACAACACAGATGCAAACCACCACAAACACATCCAGATTATGATCCATAGGGGACTTTTCGGAATTTCCAAGAAAGATCCTTTAAATTTAGAGATGGGCATATTCAAAGGTTGTCTTCAATCATGAAGGTTATGAATTCCACAGCCTTAAGGTAATCGTCAATGGAGAGGCTTTTATCTTCTGATTCTAACACTGCAACATCTAGTTGCAAGTCAAACCATACCTTGAGTTCGTCACTAAGACCACAAGGACAACTCTCTCTCTTCAATTTAAGCTCCTCCTCCGGTGTCAGCTCTATGGTCGTGCTTTGTGCTCTAATATGCTCTTCTACAGAGGCCCTGCCAAACCTGACATATATCGCTTTCATCTTTTCAGAGAAGTGATTAGGGAAGATGACGACCCCAAGGGATTGGCCTTCCACATCGTTGCCCTTGTTGCACGTCTGATGTCTATTAGTCTTGCAGACTTGCACCGGACCCTCGTTTGGAGCGAGGAGTCCCTGGTTGTCCTGAATCTCGGGTACTTTGATATTTCGACCAGACTCCTTTGGTCTTGTGCCCTTAGACACTGACCTAGTCATCATTGGTTTAGGCAGAAAGGGGTAATCCGTTCGATGTTTTAACCTTCTTCCTTGAAGGCAATGGGAAATTCTTGACTGCTTGGAAATAGATACAGCTAGTGGTGTCTCAATTCTGGATATAGAATATGTAGGCATTGCATCATCGAGATCCTGTAATCTTTGTCATGTTTCTGAACTGTTTAGATTTTGTACAGGAATTTTGAAATCTTGTAAAGGTTTTTGTACAAAGAGAAATTTGAAATCAGCTGTAAAGATTTTTGCGCAGAGAAGTTTTCTGTACAGAACCGTGTCTGTATTTTGTATTATGATCACCAAGAAGTTGTACAATAATTTTTAGGTTCAATCTAAACAGTTTGCATTTGGTTTTCAGTCTACAATTCCTGGCGACTGTTGCAATCTAACTGTAGTGTCCAGGGTAGAGTTGGTTGTTAGATTGAGAAAATCTTCACAGTTCCATTGTTCGAGCTTTGTTTATATAACTCAAGTCGCCAGGTTTCGCATGAACTGTTTGAGGCTTTTATTTAGAAAATCAAAGGCCAACCAAACCCATCACACACAGCCTGTTCTACATGATCTAGCGATTGCAAATTTAACTTTCCAAAACAAAAACTAAAATTGAATAGCTGCAAGAATGTGAATTGGGGGATTCAGCATGTTTGGAACAAAACGGATTCAAGCAGATGTGAGTGGTATAAAGAAAACACGTTTCTTTAAGCCTAAAAGAAGCAACAAAACATTGCACGCTTTCAAACCAGAGATCCGTCAAAGTCTACCACACAAAATTCAAAAAATGGAGATCTAGGCGTGCTTCAGGCGATGAGGGGAACAGAAAGGCGAATCAAAGGCTGATAAAAATTCGGAATTCAACCCACGGTACCCAAGGAATTCCAAAACTACAGAAAAAGCACCGATTTATAATCATCAGGCTGGTAAAAATAAAACAAACGCACCTCCGACGAGAAGAGGGACCGCGGCAACACGGCCGAGCGTCAAGATTGTGGGCAAGTTGAGGAGCCTGGAGGTCGGGGAACGCTGCCGCAGCGGGTGAGGCGGTGACGGTTTGGAGCACCAGGCTCCACCGCCCTTTTCGTCGTCGGGACACATTTTAGGGGGCATGAGAGGACCAGAAGCAGGAGGGATTTTACCTTTTTCCTCGGCCGAAGATGAATACGGAGACGAAGCGGAGGAAATGTGGCTGTGGCTGCGACGGAACCCTAGGCTTTGAGCCGAGGCGTCGGGGTGCGTGTAGGGCCTTGGGACTGCGCAGGGCAGCATTGTCCACTTCACCACCGAGATTCGCGTGGCAGCGCTATTGAAGTTGAGATTGGAGGCCCTGAAAGCAGCGGTATTAATAGGAGTTCTAAAAATAGCAGAAGGAAACGCGGCGGCTGCGCCGGCACCGGTGAGGGAGCGGGCGACGGCGGTGGCCGGTGCCACCGTGCGCACCAATCTCTGGATATCGTACGGCCTGAGGTGGGTGGAAGCAACCATGCGGGCAGGATGCGGCGTGGAACTTGACCTGAGAAACTGGACTGGATAGTCCAGTTTTTCAGGAGACGATGTGGATCCGTTGTGGCGTGGCGGTTATTTCAGTAATCTGAACAAGCCGTGCAGGGGGATGTCTCGCATTCCAGCTTCCCCACCTCGCTTCATCATCTACTGTTGTAGTTAGTATTCACACAACCCCCCGATCATCATTCAGTACGTTCAATTTAGGGAAAGTGTCGGATGGAACATCAAACCATCATCATTGGTGCGTCTATTAGGGATGTGCAGGTTAAACTAAAACGTGGGGTAGGGTTTGATAGCGGTATGCTACAACGCTGCGAAAACATTGGTTAAATTGATA
Source organism: Viscum album (assembly GCA_963277665.1). Lineage (NCBI taxonomy): Eukaryota > Viridiplantae > Streptophyta > Magnoliopsida > Santalales > Viscaceae > Viscum > Viscum album. The sequence goes on along the minus strand of OY728130.1, from coordinate 494,668,370 downwards.
AAAATTGATTTAAATTGATGAAGCAATCGAAATTGGTTGATGAGTATTGTATAATTCATTTTTTTCTATAAGGTTTCAAGAACTTTAGCCACTCTTAATCCTTTACAACGCTGCGAAAACATTGGTTAAAAAAATTGTCTTATATATAACGGTTTTTATATAGAATTGTCATATATATGTACATGGAAATCTTCTGTAGTTACATTATCACATAATCGGTTTTCCTCAACGCTCAATATATATTTCTTCAACACTTAAAAAGCATTGTATTTTCAAATGCTAAAAAATGTTTTGTCTTCACCAACACTAATTTTTAGTATCGATAAAGTCTCAAATTGACTACTGCAGTATACTGATAGCGGTATGCTACATCAACCAAATAAACAACATTTTTTATCATATTCAATAAGAACCCAATGTAATTTCAAATATTAAAAGCAATGTATTACAAACAACAGTTTTGAACAACACATGTCACGCCCCAACCTCGTTAGTGTTGGTATCGGGCCATACAGTGGAAGTCGGTAGACGAAGGATTTAAAATTTTTCATCGTCACAACGACGAAACTACATCATCTCCGGCGATCCAAGCCCCGGTAAAGGTCCGAAGATCTTGCATTAATTTATTAAGCACAAAATTAAACGAACAATTACCTCGTTCTAATTGACGGCGTGTTCAATTGCAGCTCGTCGCTGGCGATCGTTACTCAAAAGATCTGAGGTCGAACCCCTCTAGATAATTCACACACGCTTCAAGAGTTCGCGCGAACGCTGATCGTCGAATTTCATGTGCTAGTGTGGAGCTCCAACGATTCTTTCAGCGTCACAACGATCACCACGATCTCGTTCATTTGATTCTCGAAGGTGTTCTTGGACCAATTGCTCGAAAGGAGCCTTCCTATCTTTAGGATGCGAGAATGTGGAGAGAGGAGCTCTCAAATTCAAGGGAATAAATAGTCCCGTGAAAATGAGCTCCTCTTTGCTTATATAGCAGAGGTTAAACACCCGAAAAGGGTTCCCCAACCCCCGTAAATACAACGCCTACTAAGTAAGTAGTAAATGACACGTTGTGACAAATTAATTGCATCATAACATCATTTATATTCTTATCACTTAATTGTAATATATAATAAATTTATTACATGATAAAAACGATTCATTAACTCGATTTGTAATTCCCACTAATATTAAATAAACATAAAATATTAAAATAACATTCGTTTGTATCATATTTTCCCTGTGTATTCACTTGATACCTTGCAAATATAGTTAATAAATAAATTCAAATCCAATTATTTTATACTCAAATAATAATGAAATTATTTATTCGTTTGTGATTGTTAAATCTCGAACACTTCTCAAACCTCATGGTGGGGCCCACCGTGTCTTATATTCATATTCAACATAATAGGGCAAACTTTTGAATGTGCTGCTGTACATGATTCTCTAGGATATTATCTCGATAGCAGTGAATACTATTCAAAGACCATGAGCGAAGTTTGACAACCCATTAAGGCCCCTAAGGAGATAAAGAGTAATCATAACAATGACAACCTTCCTACGAACGCACACCGTGTAATATAATTTCTTTGACTTGTGATATCTCATAAAGCAGGACGCACACTTGGTGTTATCATCTTTTCTTGCTTTATTATTTGCTGACCTAACTTGACATACTTTCTTCTACCACGACCATGGATTTAATAAAGTTAATATCATCCGGATCAACTAGGCTCGAGATATCACTTCCTCAACTTAGAAGTGACAATTTCTATCTTGATCATTCAACCAATGTCATACTGCCAATGACGCACCAAACACAAGCTACCGCACCTTGACTTTAATGTCCCAAGTTTTGCCTTGGATCAAAGTACATGATCAAATGATGCACATTGATAATGATCTCAAGTCAAGAGACCAATACACATGTTTATAGATATGAATAGTCAATGACACCTGAATCATGTAGTGTTCCAATTGGTTGGTCCATTATCATGATCCCATCTACTCGAAATCACCAAGTGCGAACTTCGTGGGAAGAAGTCTCAGTGATTATGAGACCTCAACACCTGATAGTTAGATGTCATCTATGTCCATCCAGTATGATGTATTTAGACCATATGACATATATTTAAGATTAATGTCATAATATCTGGAGGTTCTCACTATAGTTCGGGAGCTGCTATAACCTTTTGATACGACAAATAATATATGGAAATTACCATATAAAATAGTGGACACAGAAATATCAACACTGTCATGATAAGTGCACATCATGCATAACTCACTGTATACATGATATGGTAATCGAAAAATACTGCTTAAGTTGGTTCCAGGGCACCTACTATTGCAACACTCATACTTGCACTAGAGCTAACTTGTTAAATATCCTTATTAGCTCTTACATGATGAGATCATGTTTCTGTTGAGTTTTGGATTTGGTTGCTGGGTCTTCCTCGTCTCTGCTGCGTGACTATTCCGTTATCTACGACTTCACCTTCTCGAGTAAAACTTCTCAAGAGATGATATCTCACAGAATATTCCTTCTTTCCATTGTCATAGCTTAACATCTTGTCTAGTACTAACAGTAGGGTTATCATAATTTATATTATGATAAAACTTTACATACTAGGTGTGATTCCAAGAACTAGAACAAATTGTTATGTTTTACATTGCTTCTTTAGATGCATCAGAAGTTGTAACACATTCAGTATTTGTAGATATGGCTACCACTGGCTTGAATGAGATTCACTTGCTTATTAACTTAGCCTAATTGTGATATTAGATCATGTTGATCCAAGGAAGACTAGTTTTTTTCACCTTAAACTAGTGTCCCTTTCTTCTCCAAGTACCAGGAACACATCCCTTATACTCTCTCAAGTATAAGTGAATAGTTATGACTCCTTCCCATGCAGTTCTCCTAGAAATAACTGATATTTTCCTACCATAATATATATATATCGGTAATGTCATATCTTGTATATATTGTCTTGGAGAGATTTATGTCATGTGACACTGGTAACAATTCTCTCTCTTGAATTGTTCCAACTTATATTTTTTCAATACCTTGTTAGTATATGTACTTTTGAATTGGTCTAAGCAGCTGTTAGATCTACCTTAGTAGATCTCGTTCCCTGGAATGTAGGTTGCTACTTTAAGTCAAATTTTGGAGTGTCATTTGATGGTATTGAGGTGCACAACGGAAGCCAGTGAACTGAAGATTTAAAAATTTTCATCATCAGAGACATGAAACTTCATAGTCTCTAAAAATTTGAACCCCTGTAAAGGTTCGAGGATCACACATAGAATTAATTAATCACAAAAATAAACATGAACAATTACCTTGTTCAAATTGGCAGCACGTTTGACTGCAACTCATCGCTGACGATCGTTACTAGAAGGATTCGATATCAAACCCCACTAGATCATCCACACACACTTCAAAAGTCTGCATGTATGTCGATCATCAAATTCCAAGTGTTATTTCGAAGCTCCAATGATTCCTTCGATGTCACGACGACCGCCACGATCTCGTCCCTTCGATCTGTGAAGGCATTCTTGGATCGATTTCTCATAGAGAGCCTTTCTCTCTCTGGGATGTGGGAATAAGATAGAGGAGCTCTAGAAAATCATGGGAATGAATAGTACACCCGAAAAGAGCTCCTCATTACTTATATAGTGGTGGTTAAATACCTTGAAAGGGTTCCTCAACCTTTGTATAAGTAACTTCCACTAAATAAGCAATAAATGACACGTTATGATGAACTAACTATGTCATGATGCCATTTATATTTTTCATCACTTACTTTTAATATATAATAAATATGTTATGTGATAAAATAGAACCATTAACTTGACTCTTAATTTCCACAATATTAAAAAAACCTCGAATATTAAAATAATATTTGTTTGTATAATATTTTTCGTGTATTCACTTAATATATTGTGAATAATTTTAATAAATAAATTCAACCCAATTATTTTATACATGAATAACAATGAATTAATTTATTTATCGGTGGTCATTTCTTCTTAGACAAATCTCAAACCCTGTAGTGGGGTTGTAGGGTCCTGAAAAATCCGCAAAAGAAGATAATAATCCCCTTCATTAGAGAGAGAATTTTTACCCAATTCCCTTCAACGAATTAGGCAAAGTAAGGAGGCCAATACTCAAAATTGGCGAAGGAATAACCGGTCTGCGAACCAGATCAAGTGTTACGCGGCTGGTTCAGCGAACCGCTCCCCTCTGCGGACCAGACTCGTTTGCGAGATGGAGGCGGAGATCCTCCGCGGGCGCGAAGCAGGACAGGCGCCGAGCCGGTCCACCGTCGCGAACTGCCCCAGCCCCGTCGACCGGCCCAAGCCGCATCCGCTGTCGTTCGCAGAATGGAGGCGGGACCCTCCGCGGCCGCGAAGCACTCTCTGAGCTCGTTTGGTTCGCGAGGGAGATCATTTGGTTCACGGGGGAGATGCGTTAAATGCCCCCCGCGAGTTGCGAATTGACCGAGTCATCCGTGAATCGAGTTTTTGGTCATGGGCCTCCGCAAAAGGTGCCACATAACCATAGATACATCCTTTTCCCCGCTCTATAAAAGGAGACCGAGGGGAAGAGAAGAAAGGAGAATGGAAAGGAGATCAATCAGATTCAGGTGGAAGGATTTTGAAGGAAGGTTTAGGATTTCAGAAGTTCCAGTTCACGAACCAGAGCAGGTATGAACCTGGTAACGAACTAATAAGAAACCAAAAACGCATAATAACTTGGTGAACCACGAACCTAAGATAACAAAGAAGAGAAAACCGCGAACCATGGTCCCTCCACGGGATGAACTCCCCACGGACCAGGGAGTTTATGCCTCTTTACCGATCCGCCACACCGCGTAGCACCCTCCTACGCGGGCGAAGCCCCGACCGACGAGCCTCCGGCCGACGCCGCCCTTGGCCGCCGCTGCCCGCATGGAACCCTCTGTGGACCACCCTGGTTCTCGGATCGAACCCGAAGCCGCGAACCACCTTGGTTTGCGGGATGCCCATCAGTCCACGGACCACCTTGGTTTGCGGATGACTTCTCCAACTGTGTAGCACTTCCCTACGCGAAGGGCGCCACCACCCATACCCCTATGTGGCCCGCCAAATTCTTCAGAGTTCCTGTTCCCCGAGCCACATGAAATCCTTCCGATCCGGCCTGATCCTCCGTGACTCCCCCACTGACCTACTCATCGGCCCCGAGCCGAGGCCTCCACCGGAGCCACCAGACCCGTATGATGTAACCCTCAGGCACATCAGCGTGCCATTTTGAGTTCACATACCCACGGTAAACAGGGGCGAAGGGGTTTCCCCGACCCTTGAGCAGATTCCCGAAGCATTCCTGGATTCACATTCCCACGGTAATGTGGAGTTTGAGCTCAGGAGCCCCCTTTTGACCCTCCAATTGTTGGGGCTGAGGTACTTCTCCCTTCTTCGGAGAGTGGTAAAATACCCATCAGAAGGAAGTCCCCATGCACTTCGTTACTTCCCCCGGGAACTAGAGAGGTGACGGGCACAAGAGCACCTCTTTCCCTCTCCCACTGCGCTTTGTCACCATGGGCGTCCATCCCGGAGTAAGCCCCGACTTTATGGGCTTCCCTCATGCGTAAGCCCCACTCCACTTCTCACGGACGCACCTTTCGTGACGTAATCCTCTGGTCCCTGCTGCCTCTTGTTTCTCACACCGAGCATGACTCACGTAGGATTAGAGTAAACATCGACCATGACATCCTCTTATGGGCCTCCTTAGAGTGTAAGCCCCAATCCATCGCCATGGGCCTCCTCAGAGTGTAAGGCCCAATCCATCGCTCTGGGCTGCCTCAGAGCAAAAGTCCCAAGCCATTGCGAACTACGAGGACTTTGATTCCCTACCACAGGGATACGTAGGAAGCCTCCATGAGGTTCAAGCCCGATCACCAGCGGACCCCCGGGTCCACCTTCACGTTGGTTCTCCGACGCTCCCATTCGAACTATGTGGACTTTGATCCCTATCTCGTAGGCAGGGTACGTAGGAAGCCTCCATGAGGTTCAATCCCAACAACCGGTTGATCCAACTATCTTCACATCGGTTCACCGCGCCACTCCTAGTACTGCATCAATGAGTCCCAACTCCTCAGGGTCATTAATCCAACGAGGGATGGTAAACCTCGAGCATAAATGATTCTTAACCCCTGCGTCCAGATGACCATTGCTAACCAGGAGAAATCTGTGGATACTATGCTTGGGTATAAACCAAAGATTCGCAAACATATGAATACGTCTTAAATCTATAAGAGAGTCCCGAAACATGCAATATTTCCCCCCAAAAAGGGTGCGATGAGCCCGACTTCCCATCCTCTCGACCAATGTGAGTTCTTAAGCATCGCTGGACAGACCATCCGGCAAACGCCTGCCTTTGGAAAGTAGGTCCACATGTCATCGGATACGGAACCGTTGGGCGTTTCGAGACCGACCCCGAAACAAAAATGGTGAACCCGACGTGAATCTTTAACCAAGCATGATGGATTTAACCTAATCCCACCCTGTGCCCCCTTTTACTCACAAGGAGGGCCAATCAAGGTCATTAATTACGCATGAGATCATGAGATGCTGCTTTGACGGGTTTTCTATTTGTATTTGTTAAAATATTTTACAGGTACCACATAGAGCTCCTTTCGATCCAATGGCGTCCCGAAGGAACTCACAAGTGCATGCTTCCAACAACGCAATGACTGGATGTCCTCACCAATGGAGGACCCCATCACCTACCCAATGTCTTCAACGTTGGGTCTCAGATGCGTTAATCCGAGAGTACCACGTGAACGGTACTCTCCCGATAGTGGAGGTGGCCATGCACGCCCTCCAATCCGCTAGAACTCACCGGTCGCCTGCCCAGCAGCGGCCACAAAGGTAGATCCAGACAACCCCTGTTGTTGTCTCCAACCGTTTCGGGAGTCTATCCCTAGAACGGGACAATGCATACCTCCCTTATCTTAGGGAGGCAGATGAGGTCAACGTTGAGGACTTCATCCCCAACAAACGGGGGTTCCGCTCCAAGGCCCTCACCGACAGACGTTGTCGCGGTCACGCCGCGATTCAACATCCTCATGCTCAGGAGGATGTAGCCCTGAGGATTCAGCCCCACGCTCCCCGAGCTCCGGCCCCTCAGACCGCCCGACGAGGGCAACAAACTTACAATCGGGGACCGGTCATCACCCTTGTCCCCGAGGAGGAGCTCCGCTGCCTAGTCACGGGGACACATTACGAACAGGCACATACACCTATTCGCCCCTCTAAAGCCCGCCATCCAGACATGGCGACCCACTATCCAGACATGGAGGCATCATCTGAGCAGGCGCGCATCCCCACCAAGCTCCATCAAGACCGTCGCTCGTGCAGGATGACATTTACCGAGCATGCACCTCTCCCTGCCCAGGGTCGTGAAGCCCACCAACCTGACGTGGTGGCAACCCAACACCTGCAAGACTAGCTCCTAACTGATGCTCTTGATGCCTACCATCCCGATATGGTGGCGATCAACAAAGCCCGCCACCCAGATGTGGCGGCAAATCATAGGCGGGCACGTATCCCTGCCAACAAAGGCCACCGACTCGATACGGTGGGAAACCAATATATGCAGGGCCAGCTCCCTGTGGATGCAAGTAAAGTCTGCCATCCCAATGTGGCGGCAAACAGAGAGATAAACCGGTATATCCTGGTACAGGGGCAGATTCGTTCACCTGCCCCGACACAGGAGAATTGTCAGTACCCACTGACCACCGGAGGACCGGAGCAGGATATTCCTACTCCGATACCGGAATAGGCCTTCATACCCGTTCCAGCCAAAGATATCTCTCTGCATATCCTGGAAATGATGGAGGAGAAGGTATCAATCCCAGATCATATCTTGCAGACTTGCGAGAATGTAATTGCATCAGCGGCAACAACAAGGATTCGGGCCCATGAGCCCATCTCCCCAATTGAGGCGACTCATCTAAGAGACGAGATAGCCACCTCGGAGCAGATCTGCATCCCTTCTCCCGCCCAGGAGGGTCGCCGGCTATATTTCATGATGCAAGGGCAGCTGGATCGAGCAGCTTCACTCATTCCAACTGGGGGACACCCGTCTATCACGGTGGATGCTCCAGAGCAGACATATATCCCTACTAAAAATCAAAATTTTCGTCAGCATATCCCAGCAGCATCACGGGACCCAATTAGATAGGTACCTAAAGGTGAAGGCTATTATCAACAACAGACGGTCCCTGCTGCCCACAAGAAAGCATCCCGAACGCGCTTAAGGCAGCTGGAAAATAAAGAGCGGGTTCATGACTCCGCTTTACTGGAATCTGGGGTTCCTAAGGCCTCTAAGCACACATCGCAAGCTCAGAACCCTGCCCACCCATTACCATATCATGGGAGCGGCAGTAGCAGTTGAGAAGGTCCTCCCTGCAATATTTATACCAGCAACTCTGAAGGTCCTCCCCAGAGCACCCGTGGGGGCCTCCCCTACGTGCATATAACGATCAATCACGAGAGATCCTCTTTTGATTAGAGTCACGGAAACCCTCCACGTGACCAGAAGATCGAGCAGCAAGGAGGTCCTCCACTTGTTGCGGTCCACCCTGAAGGTCCTCCCCAGGGTATACGCTGCAAACACTCTCCATGCAGTGGGACCACATATTATGATAGTAGTCCTCGCTATCATAGTCGCAACTGCAGAGGCCCTCCCCGCAATGACGTCTCATCACAACAAGAAGGCCTTCCCCTTGTCGTGGCCTACCCTGAAGGTCCTCCCCAGGGGTTACGTTGCAACGACACTCCACGCAACCGGGCGTCAGATCATGGTGGTAGTCCTCACCACCCTGATAACGGAGGTCCTCCCCGTAGAGACATCAAGAAATGAGAAGGCCCTCCCCTCATTGCGGTACATTCTGAAGGCCCTCCCTAGGGTGTGCCCCGTAGATATTCTCCCTGCGGTAGCTATAATGGTAGTCCTCACCATTACCGCAGCTGTGATGGTAGTCCTCGCCACCGCGGCCGCCATTGCGAAGGTCCTCTCCGCAGTGGCCCCAAGAAACAAGAAGGTCCTCCCCTTGTCGCAGTGTGTCTTGAAGGTCATCCTCACCATGATGGCAGTTATTGCGAAGGCCCTCCCCGTAACAACACTACGCAGCCAGAAGGTCCTCTCCTTGCTGCGACACGCCCTGGAGGTCCTCCCCAGGGTATGCACGACAAAAGTTCTCTATGCGGTGAGGCGTCAAGTTGTGATGGAAGTCCTCTCCATTGTAGTTGCCATCGTGAAAGTCCTCACCGCATTGGAAAATCATATCGACAGGAAGGTCCTCCCCGTGCCGAATCAAGCATAGAAAAGCCCTCGTATGCCGAGGCACTTAGAAGGGCGAGATCAAGCATGTCAGATTCCCAGTTAGTCGCCGATGACATCCTTATTCAATAGAGAGATGTTCTGAGGCCACGTTTATCTTCTAAACTGCCTCAGAATCACCCACATAATGATTCAATACCTACCGGTCCCACTGCCTCCGACCACACTGACAGTGAGCGTCTCAGTTGGGCCGACTAGGTAGAGGAGTCACTATCGGAGGAGTATGCCAACATGTTGCGCCCGAGGAAATGACTGGCTAGGGATGATATACCAGTTATGTTTTGGCCCATGACCACCTCTCAGTTCGACATACCCAGAGATTTGTCGGAAGAATGGATGCACGACATCCTCCATAATATACGGACAACCCTCCACCGGCTGAAATTAGGCTTCCTACTCTACGACGGGTATGTAGACCATGTCAAGACAATAGGAGATCTCATGCGTCACATCGACCTGGAAGGTCTTCCGTCGACACAACAACGACGACCCGAGAAGCGTAAAGGAAACATGGAGATGGCTTGCCTCCGTGCGCTGCACCAGTTGCGTCGCCTCATCGGTGACGACCCGACATGAGTCCATATTAGGGGATGGGGAGAACATGGAGCTCTGCATTTCACTCCGCTCCCCGCCCAGAACAACCTGTTCGGCGTGGTGTCTTGCAACGTCATCATGTCAAGACAACAATCGAGTGGTCTCTCTATTCAGGAAAGGCAACACACCCAGCAGAGTCAAGCCTTGAGTAAGTCCCAGAAGCGTCAGGCCCGATAGGAACAAGCCATTCAAGAACTCCTGAATCAGGCCACCGAGAGCATACAACAATCCTCTCACCTAAGAGAGGCCAATCAACAATCCTTGCCTACCGCCCCAGAAGGGATAAGTTCACAGAAGAACTCGACACCAAACCCAATTCACCCCCGAATGGGGGCACGCAAGATCAGGCAGGTAACAATAGCAGCAGCCACTGCCGCAGTCCAGGGTCAACCCCAACCTGCAAAGCTAGGGGCATTTTTAACAACAAATTCCCCCGTAAGAACAATAAAAACGGGAAGAGACTCAATGTCTAAGGAACGGAGCCAACCCCATCCCTCAGGGCTGGGGGCATTATTACCCCCTCAACAACAACCTCCCCCAAGAGATTTAGTATTCTCTCGTCTAGGGAGGACAGCCAGAAGAGGAGGTTCTCGTCCTATCCCGTCATTTGAATCATCATCCCCTCTAAGAGGAAGGTTCACTGTAAGGTCGCATCAAAGAACTCTTCAAGTCACCCTTCATCAAGAAGTATGAAGGCAATCCCAGGTCATGAAAGGGAAGGCGAATAGAAGACGCGGGAGATCCTATTCCCATTTGGAAGATGAAATCTTCTCCGCCCCGCGATATGCATCTATCAACGTCATAGAGGTTAACCCCACAGGTGACACCAGAGATACTGCAAATTAGGAGGGATCGGGAGACGATAGTTCCGATCAGGCTATGACTCACAACGAACCACCAGGTGTGCACACCTGGAACTAGAGGGCCACCCTAAATATGGCCGCCCCTTCAGCTAACCCCCCTCTGCCTACCCTGCGAGATTCCAACAAGGATAAGAACAAAGGACCAGTTAACCTTAACCCACCTCCTTCTCTTGACAAAAATGAGCCACTCACGCTCAAAGAGAGGTTCGCTCGATAGGAAGAGGAAATGAAAGAATTGAGGTGGCTTAACGCCGAGCTACTCCATAGGAACCGTCTTATTGATAACGCGTCCCAAGAGGAGCCACATCCTGCACTCCCAGTAAGTGAACCTCAAAGACCCAGGCTTACCCTGCCTAATGAGGCGCCTGGTCTGTCCAACTACCTAAATGTGGATCCGGATGAATACCAAGACTTCCCTCCACATAGGAAGCAACCGGAGCGAGTACGCTTGAACCCTCCGAAGGTGTCACAAACAACACATGCACCCCAGGTGCCAACCAAGATGGATCCTCAAGCAATGCCTCAGGCTACACCTGCTCAGGACCGGGCCCAACAGGATGTAAATCAGGGTCTCACCAACACCATCGAGGCACTAATGGCTCGATTGGAAGCGATGGAAGGTCGACGCTCTCCGATACAGCCAGAGCGGAAACCCTACCCGGATTGGGTGAGCAACACACCACCTCCACCCAATTTTGGGAGCCCTGTATTCCCCATCTTCAATGGATTAGGTGATCCAGAACAACATTTAATTCACTACGCATCCTATTGCGACCCTATGATGGGAACTCCGTAACAACAAGAAGTAGTGAAACTCAGATGCTTCGTGTGGACCTTGCAAGGATCCGCCTTCATCTGGTATACGAGTCTACTGGCCCAGTCCATAAAAAGCTGGGAAGAACTTCGGTAGTAGTTCTTGTTCCACTTCAGCTCGACGTTTCCCAAGACAATGGTCAGTAACCTCATGAACTACAAGCAGAGAGAGAATGAGAGGGTCTCAGATTTCATCGCTAGATGGAAAGGTCTGACCTACTCTCTGAACAGGCCAATGCCTCAAGATGAGTTGCTTGCTATATGCATCAACAATCTTCCAGATGAGCTGTGGACACCGCTCATACCAGTGGAGTGCACCACTGGCTTCCGCCATCTCTTGGACATTGCCCAGATAATTGAGGACTCCATACAGTGGACCAATTTGAAGTCCCAAATAGCCTCACAAGCTCCTGCAAAGAGAGCAGCCAGAGCTGAAGCATCCTCTGTCACGCTCAAGCCAGCCCCTGTACCTGCTCCACCACTCAGGCCTCCAACAAATTGTCCAGGGCCCCCTATGCATCAGTGGCTGCCTTCGCCTAGGTGGGACGATCAGAGAGGATCGAAGCGGAACCAGTTTGAGGAATGAAGGAACAAAGTATACTCGTTCCAAGAGGACCAAGTCCGCGACTACTTCATCGCCGTCATGAACTGAAACTTGCTCCACCTCCTGGAGCCGAGGAAACCCGAAGAAGTTGGCTGTGATGACAGGACAGACTACTGTCCCTACCACCGAATGTTGGGGCACAATATTCAGGAATGCTTCGTCTTCAAAGACCTCCTGCAAAGAATGGTAGACTCCGAGCAGGTCGAGATGGGACCACCCCCAGCACATGTGACATATATTTCTACCACTAAATCCGAAAAAAGGGAGGGGTGGCAGGAAGTCACCAGCAAGAAGGGGTAGAAATTTGATAACTGGATGACTCAGAAGACTATCAACCGAGCCCAGGGCATACTCCGAGCCCAGCTACGGCAGCCAGTGTTGCCGCCAACAGCCCCTGATGCTGTACAACCAACAGTATCGGCCTCACAACCCTCCACAAGCCGGTCATCCAGGCGTAATCAAAGGAGGAGACAAAGCGCAAGAGGAGCAGTCCGCGACGAGGAAAAAGTTAGAACCGACGTTGTCAGATTTCATGCCCTCGAACTTGGCGCCACAAGCACCGACCCACCAAACGACACCATCACGGACAACCGACCAGGTTGTCTTGTCAGAGGATGAGGAGCCAATATTTGGTTCCATCAACTTCATCCATCTCATGGAATTGTCCCCTGACGAAGGGTACGGTTATGAAACCGAGTTCCAGACACAAGGGGTCGGGAGGAGGAATCACAGAGGCAGGGGATACCAGGGGAGATGCAGTCGCGACCGAAACCAACCCTACGGTTGGAACCCGACCCGAACCCTTAATATCATGGAAACCCATGGGAGAGCCCTTCAATGGACTCAGCAAGAGAAAGAAAATCCCTTCACATCCACAAGCAGCCACCATGGCCTCGTTATTCTGTGATACCCATCAGAGGAGGAACAAGCGCCTAGCCGCCTAGCGCGCACAAACCGACCGATCGTGCCGTGTCCCCAGAATGTGGGAACATCATCAACATCTGACCCCACGGTGGGTCCCTCCTCGTCACATACTCCAGCTCCCAAGATGCCTGCTAAAACTCTCCCCCCAGTGGAGAAGCGTCAGCCGTTGGAGCAAAAGTACGACATCCTTAAGAAGCTGGCATCAGTACCAGCCAAACTGTCCATCCTTGATGCCCTGAGTCTATCAGCCGACCTCAGGGAGGCGCTTATTGAAGCCTTGCTCAGACCCTAGGAGTTTCAAGCAGAGGTATCTGCCGCCGAGATTTACCGGACGGAGACCGTCCCAGCTGAATGCAATGCGGTGATTTCCTTCACCGATCAAGATGAAGATTTCATCATGCAAGGACACATCAAACCACTGTATGTGTTCAGCACACTGAATGATGTTGAGATCCGTAAAGTCTTCATTGACAATGGCTCTAGAGTTAACCTCCTTCCCCTACGGACACTCCGTAGGTTGGGATATAGTGAGGGTGATTTAATACCCTCGACCACCACTCTGCTAGGTTACGACAAGAGTGATCAGAAGCCGATGGGAAAAATCAAGCTAAAGAACCATTTTGGTGACCTTGTGGCCTATTTGGAATTCCTGGTGGTCCGACAGAGCACAACATTCAATGCCTTGCTGGGAAGGCCGTGGCTCTATAAGCACATGGATGTTCCTTCATCATACCACCAGTGTATTAAGTACTGCATCAATAGGAAAAGTGGGACATTGTACGTCGACAAGGCCCCTTTTGAGATCTCTGAGTCACACTACATTGACGCTGGATTCTATGAGAAAAAGAGGAAGAAGCCTTTGGCTGATGGTGTTGACTGGATCCCTGCTCCAAATGGTCTGGAGTGGTTCCTGAAGACCCCCTCAGGCATCTTGGCAGAGACTACGTACTGCCCATCAACCATATTGAGAGCAGGGGTTCAAGTTCGGACACACACTTAGCTGTCTTCATGACTTCAGCCACGACGGCTGAGCATGACAATGCGGGAAAGTCCGACAACCCTCAATTTGGGGGCGGGTACTTGAGCGAGGACAATCACAATGCCTCGCCTCCGGACTCCCAGGAGCTCGAGTCAAGAGCTCTCCCCCCGTCAGATCCAGAAGATGAGGATTTGGGAGAACAAGGAGAGGAAGATCTCAGGGATGCACCTCCTGTATTTGAGGAGGGTATCTCCACCATGGTGGGCGACCTCAGGGAAATAAACCTGGGTACCGAGGAATATCTGAGGCCTACTCTCATTAGTGCAGCCATGTACCCTGAGGAGCACGAGGTATATACCTCTTTCTTAAAGCAACATCGGGATGTTTTTGCCTAGAATTACATAGAAATGCCGGGACTCGATCCTGAAGTGGCGACGCATCACCTGGGTCTTCCAGAAGACCACCGGGGCTATAAACAGGCCGCCATAAGGATGCATCCCTCACATGCCTCCAAAATAGAGGTTGAAGTTGATAAGCTCATTAAAGCAGGCTTCATTCGGGAGGTCCAGTACCCCATTTGGTTGGCCAACATCTTCCCCGTCAAGAAAAAGAATGGGCAAATCCACGTATGCATTGACTTCAGAGATCTCAATCGGAATTGCTTGAAAGATGACTTCCCAGTCCCGATCACCGAGTTATTAATCGATGTGACAGCTGGGTATGAGGCTCTATCCTTCATGGACGACTATTCTGGATATAATCAAATCAGGATGGCCGGAGAAGACGAAGAAGCCACCGGCTTCAGATCCCCCCAAGGAGTATTCTGTTACATGGTTATTCCCTTTGGTCTCAAGAATGCTGACACCACATATCAACGCGCCATGAATTGTATCTTTAAACCATTTCTGGGGAGATTCATCGAATGTTATGTAGACGACTTGGTGATCAAATCAAGACAGCGCTCAGATCACCGGTCAGACCTTGAGACCATCTTCAACAAACTTCGACAACATAACCTGAAGATGAACCCCTTGAAGTGCGCCTTCGGGGTTACCTCAGGAAAATTCCTTGGATTCGTTGTACGTCATCACGACATCAAAGTCGACCCTGAGAAGACAAAGGCTATCCTTGGCCTGCCACCTCCCCGCAACCTCACTGAGTTGAGAGAATTCCAAGGGCACTTAGCCTATATCAGGCGATTCATAGCCAACCTGGCAGGCAAATGCTTTCCCTTCACCAGGTTAATGAAGAAGGGAGTCACGTACCAATGGACAGATGACTGCCAAGAGGCGTTTAAAAGCCTAAAGAGGTACCTCTTAAGCCCACTGGTGCTCATACCCCCGGTTGAGGGAAGACCTCTCCTCCTATATGTGATGGCCCTAGAGCGATCACTGGGATCCTTCCTCGCACAAAAGAACGACATCGGCAGTGAAAACAATCTCTATTACCTCAGATGAACAATGATCAATGCTGAGACTCGATACTCAAAAATTGAGAAGAGCTGTTTATCCTTGGTCTTCACGGTTCAAAAGTTGCGACATTATCTGCAGCATCATGAATTCCATTTGGTCTCGCGTAATAACCCGCTCAAGTATATCCTCAGCTGCCCAATGCTAACCGGGCGCCTATCCCAATGGGCAGTCATCCTGCAACAGTTTGACATCCGGTTTGTGCCTCAAAAGGCCATTAAGGGCCAGGCATTAGCAGACTTTCTGGCAGAGCACCCCTCAGCGGGGACCGCCATAGCGGATGTTGAGCTACCCGATGAAGACATCTTCGTGGTTCAAGAGGAGCTCCCAACATGGGAAATGTACTTCGATGATGCCTCCCGAAGCCCAACCGGGAAGAGGATGGAAGACCCCAAATTTAACAAGGTGGGCTTAGGGATAATACTCATGTCCCTGGAAAAGGCAGTCTTTCCATATTCCTTCCTCTTGTCAGAAGGATGTACGAACAATAAATCGGAATATCAATCCCTCATTGCAGGCCTGGAACTCGCACTCCAGGCACAAGTACAACGCCTTAAGGTAAAAGGTGACTCGGAACTGGTCATCAAGCAAGTCAATGGTGACTATGCTATCAAAAAGAAGGATCTCATTCCCCTATTTGACTATGTCCGAGGGTTAATGGCGGAATTTCCCATGGAACCAACATTGACCTATATTCCCCGGTCCCAGAATGCTCAGGCCGATGCACTGCCCAATGCAGCCATAACCCTAGCTGACCCAGACCGGGATGAAACAATCATCAGTATTGCTCACCGCTGAATGGTCTTGCCATATGTTTAGACCAAGATAGAGAAAATCCATGAAGTCAGTCCTGTATCTGAGCTGTATGCTCCCACCACCGGTTGGATGACCCCATGGTAAACTACCATCAACATGGATAACTTCCATCAGACAGGGATGAACGAGAGAAAATATGGATAAGGGCAGTCAACTTTTTCCTATAGGGCGGCACGGGTCAGCAAGAGGTCCTCTACAAATGAGGCCTCGACAAAGTCCTCCTCAGATGCATTGACAGAGAAGAAACTGCCGCTGTCACGACTGAAGTGCATGCCGGAGTATGTGGAGCACATCAGCCAGGCACCAAGCTTTCCCATCAAGTTCGGAGGCTCGGGTACTATTGGCCCACAGTGGCACGAGATTGCAATAGATTTACCGCGAAATGCCACTCGTGCCAAATTCATGCCAACTTCATACACCAATCCCCAGAGTTACTTCATCAGGCCAAGTACTCCTGTTCATTTTCCATCTAAGGAATGGACATTGTAGGACCATATCCCCCCGCCACAGCCAAACAGCTGAAGTATATCCTTACAACAACCGACTTCTTTTCCAAATGGGCAGAAGCCGTACCCCTTAAGGAAGTCAGGGTAAGAAGTGTTGTCAGCTTCGTGAAAACTAATATCATTACTAGATTTGGTGTCCCTCATACCATATTGATGGATAACGACACTAACTTCTACTCTACTGAATTGGAGAAACTATACCAAGAGTATGGTCTCAAGGCTAACCACTTATCCCGCTACCATGCGGCAGCCAACAGACAGATAGAGGCTTTCAACAAGACACTATCTAACATACTCCAGAAAATGGTGGACAAAGACAAGAATTCATGGCCGAATAAACTCCTCCATGCGTTGTAGGATTATCGAACCACAATCTGCACCGCTACTCGGGCTACCCCGTACTCATTGGTGTACGACACAGAGGCGGTCCTGCCCATTGAAATCCAACTTCCCTCACTCCGTGTTTCCATATGTGATCAATTATCCGATGATGAGCAATCAGAAAAGCGGCTGGGTGAATTGGAACAGCTGGACGAGAAGCGGCTGCACACTTTGCACCATCTGGAGGTCTACCAGAATCGGATTGCACGAGCCTTCAATAAAAAGGTCCGTCTTTGGTCTTTATTGGAAGGAGAATTGGTATTGGTCCTCCGGACCCCAATGATACCTGGAAGGAAACCTCCAAAGCTGGAGCCCAAGTGGGAGGGACCATACGTTGTACACAAGTTCTACTCCAATGGAGCATATACCCTGATCTCCATAGACGGGCAATTCACCACGACTCCTACCAATGCGAGATTCCTGAAGAAGTATTTCACATAGATACTGAGTGTATTAATCGTCCTTACCGCACGACGTTAAACTGTACGGATAATAAGAGTTAAGAATGCCCCCTTCCCCTCATGTATAGACCAAACCTGCACGAGGAGTATTCATCATCCTTACCGCACGACGTTAAACTGCACGGACAAGAAGTTTTAACAATGCCCCCTCCCCCCATGTATGGACCAAACCTGCACGGGGTGTACTTCTTTCAGAAAACTACGTACGGCTTGATTCCTGCCCTTGCAAGATACGTAGCAATGCCAGGGTCCCCAATCCTGGCCCAACCATCCCAAAAAAGGGGGTTTAAAAATTCCCTTCCCCCCCCGTGTACGGACGAGATCTACACGGGGTGTATCCTTTGTCCTTACCGCACGATGTTAAACTGCACGGATTTCAGAGAACTACGTGCGGCTTGATTCCTGCCTTTGTAGGATACGTAGCGATGCCAGGGTTCTTCGTCCTAGCCCAGCCACCTCCAAATGAAATAAAATAAAAGTTAACAATGACCCCTTCCCCCGTGTATGGACCAGACCTGCACGGGGTGTATTTGGCAGAGAACTACGTACGGATTGATTCCTGCCCTTGCAGGATACGTAGTGACGCCAGGGTTCCCCGTCCTGGCCCAGCACTCCTGAATTAAAGTTAAGAATACTCCCTCCCCCTGTGTATGGACCAGACCTGCACGGGGTGTATTCTTAATCCGAGCTGCATGACTTTAAACTTTCAAGCACCCAACGGTCCAAACTCTATGACCTTAAACTAAGAGCATTTCATCCTCACTGCACGACGTTAAACTGCACGAACAAGAAGTTTTAAAAATGCCCTCTCCCCCCGTGTATGGACCAGACCTCCACGGGGTGTACTTCTTTCAGAGAACTACGTACGACTTGATTCCTGCCCTCGCAGGATACGTAGCGACACCAGGGTCCCCAATCCTGGCCCCCCCCAAAAGGGGTTTAAAAATGCCCTTTTCCCCCGTGTACGGATGAGATCTGCATGGGGTGTATCCTTCGTCCTTACCGCATGACATTAAACTGTACGGATTTCAGAGAACTACGTACGACTTTATTCCTGCCTTCGTAGGATACGTAGCGACGCTAGGGTTCCCCGTCCTGGACCAACCACCTCCAAATGAAATAAAATAAAAGTTAAACAATGTCCCCTTCCCCCGTGTACAGACCAGCCCTGCACGGGGTGTACTTCTTCCAGAGAACTACGTGCGACTTGATTCCTGTCCTCACAGGATACGTAGTGACGCCAGGGTTCCTCGTCCTGGCCCAGCCCCCCCGAATAAAAGATAAAAATTCCCTTTCTCCCGTGTACGGATGAGACCGGCATGTGGTGTACTCTTCGTCCTTACCGCACGACGTAAAACTACACGGATAACAAGATTTAAAAATTCCCCCTTTCTCCCGTGTATGGTCTAGACCTGCACGAGGTGTATTTTTAAGTCCGCTCTGCACGACGTTAAACTGCATGGATAATGAAAGATAAAAGTGCCCCTTTCCCCCATGTATAGACCAGACCTGCACGGGGTGTATTTATCGTCCTCACCGCACGACGTTAAACTGCACGGACCGCGTCCTCACCGCATGACGTTAAACTGCAAGGATTTCGTCGCGAACCACCTAAGATGTATGGAGAAACGAGGTGGAAATACTCTTTGCGCATTTGGATACATCCTCCCCATACATCAGACTCCACGACCCGAATAATTATGGATCTTAATAACCATTCATAGCCATCGGAAGTGGAAAGTCATCGACCCGTGGACACCTTTGCATGACTATGCATACCATGCCCTCAAAGGCTCTGCATATTGATAGCCCCTGGCCCGTCTACCAAAGGCAAGATTTCCACAGGCGACACTCTTCCTAGCTTTGTACGCTTACCGGCCTCAGAGCCCCCATACCATACCTCCTGATCCAGAAGTTTATGGTGCAGTGGTTTACAAGTTCGTCCCCTTTTCACATCCAAAATCGCCAGGGTATCCCTACCCGGTTAGCCTATGTATCCTCTCATGCTTCACATGACGACCCGCATCTATGAACATCAAG
The DNA here is from genome assembly GCA_963277665.1 of Viscum album. Lineage (NCBI taxonomy): Eukaryota > Viridiplantae > Streptophyta > Magnoliopsida > Santalales > Viscaceae > Viscum > Viscum album. Next base: position 494,648,532 of record OY728130.1, on the reverse strand, counting down.
CCAGGACTAGGCTACTGTGACTGAACAGACAATTGCAGTGAAGATGTTTCTTGTATGCTCGGACACCATTATCCCCACATGCCGAACTTTGTACTGTGAGCAATCTCGGATTTTCATAATCATTCATGGCCATCGGAAGTGGAAAGTTATCGACCCGAGGACACCTTTGTACGACTATGCATATCATGCCCTCAGCGGCAAATACCAAGTCCAGGAAGCTATTTGCGATGGGGAGAAGTGCCCGTCGCAAATAACTAATTATTTGCGACGGGGAGGTGTCTCCCGTCGCAAAAAGTATGGGGCGGCTTGCGCGCCAAACTGCGCGGGGTTATTTGCGACGGGTCCCGTCACAAATACCCGACGACGGTTAATAACTTTTTGTGACGAGATGTTGTCCTGTCGCTAAAAGACTATCGACAGGTACTATTTGCGACAGAACCCATCGCAAATAACCTTTTAACCGCCGACTGTAATTAATGCGGGCGATGGTAATTGCGACGGGACCCGTTGCAAATACCACCATTTGCGACGGACTTTCCGTCGCAAATAATCCCGTCGCAACTAATCTAACCTATATATACCCCAATCTGTTTTTTTCCAAATCATTCAGATCTTGCTCTCTCTCTCTCTTCATTCTTCAGTTTCAAAGAGAAATTTTCTTTTAGTTGAAGTTTTTTTATTTAAGAGCAATCAGAGGGCGTCAATATCTTCAGATCTTCAGAATATCAAAGTTTAAGGTATTTATATATATATTTTTTTATTTATTTTATTTTTTTATGTTAATTTTAATTGTTGTTTATGAGTTCTAATTTAATTAGATTTCAATTGATTTTTAATTATATTTAGTTTTACTAAGTAATTGATATTGTTAGTAATAATTATAAATAATTAGTTATAATTAATATTAATTAGATATAATTGGGAATAAATAGATATAATTAGCAATAAAAAGTTATAATTAGTAATAATTAGATGTAATTAGTAATAATTGGATATAATTAGTAATAATTAGATATAATTAGTAATAATTAGATATAATTAGTAATGATTAGATATAATTAGTAATGATTAGATATAATTAGTAATAATTAGATATAATTAGTAATAATTAGATATAATTAGTAATAATTAGATATAATTAGTAATAATTAGATATAATTAGTAATAATTAGATATAATTAGATATAATTAGGAATAAATAGATATAATTAGTAATAATTAGATATAATTAGATATAATTAGGAATAAAAAGTTATAATTAGCAATAAAAAGTTATAATTAGTAATAATTAGTAATAATTAGATATAATTAGTAATAATTAGATATAATTAGTAATAATTAGATATAATTAGTAATAATTAGATATAATTAGTAATAATTAGATATAATTAGTAATAATTAGGAATAATTAGTAATAATTAGTAACAATTAGATATAATTAGAAATAATTAGATATAATTAGCAATAATTAGATATAATTAGCAATAATTAGATATAATTAGCAACAATTAGATATAATTAGCAATAATTAGATATAATTAGCAATAATTAGATATAATTAGCAATAATTAGATATAATTAGGAATAATTAGATATAATTAGGAATAATTAGATATAATTAGCAATAATTAGATATAATTAGAAATAATTAGATATAATTAGCAATAATTAGATATAATTAGCAATAATTAGCAATAATTAGGAATAATTAGCAATAATTAATAATAATTAGTAATAATTAGAAATAATTAGCAATAATTAGGAATAATTAGTAATAATTAGCAATAATTAGGAATAATTAACAATAATTAGTAAACGAAATCTGCTTGGATGATGAAGAGAAAATTTGTAATCATCTCCACAATGATGATTACCAAATTTTCTTTCATTATTCAAGCCGTTTTCCTTTTGCTAAGTATTGCTAGGTATTGATAAATTAGTAATAATAAGTGTGAGAAAGATGCAATTAAATGAGCTGTCGGACAAAAGAGTAGCTGTCAATCCACTAGAAATTGTGCCGCCCTTAATTAATGATAATTATTAAGCAGTTGTAATTATTTATCTTCTTTTTCAGATAATGTTTTTATAATTTTAAATTATTCAAAAACAGTGACGATTTTATAATTTATGTAGAAAAATATGGAATAAGGAAGTCAACATCAGTCATTATTAGATGATCGAACTTGGATAAATCAGCGCAGAAATCCAAATGGTTCTGGTTTAAATCCTGTCTATATTGAGGGTGTTGAAACTTTCTTAGCATTTGCATCATCAAAACCAGAATATGTTTCAGAAGGCACAATTAAGTGTCCTTGTAAAAAATGTGCTCTGAGAATGTTTGACACATTTGATAACGTTGGGGGACATCTCTTGCGGTTTGGTTTTCAACCAGATTATGTTTTTTGGTATCAACATGGTGAACACAGTTCCAAAGATGATTCTAATAACTTGATTCCGGATCCATCATGATTTCAAAATTTAGTACATGATGTTGCAGGTCCATTTGTGCAACAAATAGAAACTCACGATGATATTAATTTAACTCCTGAGTTGGCACCATCTGAATTTTACGAGTTGTTGAGGTCTGCTGAGGATGAATTATATCCTGGTTGCAAGATAAGAAAATTAAAAGCGGTAACAAAATTTATGGATATTAAATCAGATAATGCAATGTCAAACAACTTTTTTGATCAGATATTTTTTTGGTTAAAACTCTGTTACCTGAAGGAATTGTGTTGCCTACAAATTACTATAAGAGCAAGAGGCTGATTTGTAATTTGGGCCTTAGTTATCAAAAGATTCATGCATGTCCAAATGATTGCATCTTATATTCTGGTGAAAATGAGTCATTGGATATTTGTCCCATATGTGGACAATCGAGGTATAAAGAATCTCAACCAGGGAAGTCTAGATCGATTCCAGTAAAACAGTTGAGATATTTCCCCCTTACACCCAGGTTGCAACGTTTATTTATGTCTCAGAACACAATGTTAATGATGTCATGGCACAAAACCAAGATTTCAACTGATAAAAGATTGAATCATCCATCTGATGGTGATTCATGGAAACATTTTGACCGTATGCATCTGTCTTTTGCTATAGAAGCCCAAAATGTTCAATTGGGTTTTTCTACTGATGGTTTTTGTCTGTTTGGTTCTTATGGTAGTTAGTATTCATGTTGGATTGTCTTTATAACTCCGTACAATTTGCCTCCATGGATGTTGATGAATGAGCCTTATATCTTTTTGACTCTATTAATCCCAAGACATCTGAAAAAGAATATTGATGTTTATTTGAAACCATTGATTGATGAGTTAAATGCATTTTGGAGTGATGGTGTTAATACATATGATGTTGCTGTAAAACAAAATTTCAAATTAAAAGCTGCATTGATGTGGACGATTAGTGACTTCCCGGCATATGACATGTTATCTGGTTGAAGTACACATGGTCCGAAATCATGTCTTTACTGTATGAAAGAAAACAAATCCTTTATGCTGGTCAATGGAAAAAAACCTTGCTATTTTTATTTTCACCGTAGATTTCTTCCAACCGATCATCCTTTTCGGAGGAACAAATCTCATTTCAGAAAAGGTATAATTGAAAGAGATGAACCTCCAAAGATGATCTCAGGTACAGAGTTAAAATCAGTTGTATTTTCATTACCCTCCATCACATTTGGACCAACAGTAAACCAACAAAAAATTCATGGCTTTGGGAAATAACATAACTGGATAAAACGGAGCATATTTTGGGATCTTCCGTATTGGTCTGATTTGTTAGTCCGCCACATGTTGGATATTATGCATATTGAGAAGAACTGTTTTGATAATTTATTTCATACATTTTTGGATACACCAGGTAAGACCAAAGATACTGTAAAGGCACAATTAGATCTCGCCCAAATTTGCAGGTGACCAGAACTTGAATTATTTGAAAATGTCAGATCACAGAGGTTAATGAAGACAAAAGTAGCTTATACACTGTCCAAAGAGAGTCACTTATTATTTTGTTAGTGGATTGCAGATTTGAGACTTCCAGATGTCTATGCTTCCAATTTGGGCAGATGCATTAAGAATGGTTATATTACTGGATTAAAAAGTCATGATTGTCATGTTATAATGGAAAGACTTATGCCGATTAGATTTAGAGGTTTGTTGAATTCTATGATTTGAGATTCGATAATAGATATATAATATTTTTTTCGAGACATTTGTGCAGCAAAAACAAACTACGATGCACTAAGAAAACTGGAAGAAGATGTTGCTGTAATTATATGTAAACTGGAAAAAAATATTTCCGCTGGCTTTCTTTGACTCAATGGAACATCTGATATTACATTTTCCACATGAAGCTAAATGTGGAGGTCTAGTATAGTTTCGATGGATGTACCCATTCGAGAGATGCATGTAGAAATTGAAGAAAAAAATACGTAACAAAGCATCAGTTGAAGGCTCAATTGCTGAAGCTTATTTGCAAGAGGAAATTGTTTTTTTCTGCTCTCATTATTTTGAATCTCAATATCCCTCAAAACAGAATCACATGGGGAGAAATGAGGGGAATGTTAATGACGAAATGGACAATCAATTAATAGTTTTTAATCAACCAAATCTTGGTTTCGGTGGAGTTCACGAACGATGGCTTTCAGATGATGAACATCACAGATCTCATACATACGTTCTGATCAACTATGAAGAAATGACATCATTTGTCTTATAACTGATTCTATCACTTATTCTATAATTTTGTTACAGTATTTAAACTTATTTTATTTGTAGGTTATATGATAATCATATCAAGAAACATCTTCCACAAATTACAGCAGCTGCTCTTGAAGAACGCAGACAATTTTTTTTCTCACTGGTTTAAAAAACTGGTAATATAAATTATTGATGGTTTAATATCAATTACATTTATTATTTATTATATTGATAATTGTTTTACAAATTTTTAGGTGTCTCAACATGCTAATAAAATTGACAAACGACTGTGTATATTGAGTAACCCACCATCCAAAATGGTTAAATCTTATAATGCATATGTGGTGAATGGTTTTTGATTTCATACACTTGAATACGGGGAATAAAAAAACAATGAACAATGGAGTTTTCTTGAGAGGATCACATCATAGAGAAACTGAAGTTGACTTTTATGGAATTTTGGATGAAATTATTGATCTGTGTTATCTAGGATAGAATTACATAACAATGTTTAAATGTTAGTGGTTGGATAATTAAAGAGGTTTGCGTGTTAATCTGACTCATGGAATCATCAATATTAAATATAAAATTCTTCTTGCAGTAAATGAACCATTTTTACTAGCTCAACAGGCACATAAAATTTATTATGCAAAGTACTGTGCTACTTTAAGAGACTTGAGAGATTGGTGGAGCATAATAAAAATGAAATCTTAGGAAAATCAGTTTACTCAAACTGAATGTGATTCCGCTGAAGTGGAAGGAATTGAAATTTTTCAAGAGACTACTCAAAATCCATCTGATTCACAAAGAGACGTGAATATCGATGATGACACCCCACAATTAAGGATCGATGATGATGAAGATGTTAACGATGTTACAAATGAATTTGAAATGATAAGAGATGATGAAACTGAAACTCATATGGATATTAATGATGCTGAGGAGGAAAATGAAGACATTGACATTGACAGCTATGGAGAAGAGGATGAAGATGCACATTGAAATAATTAAATGATGGTTATAATCATAACTAATATATATCTATATATAATAGTTATTTTCAACTATCTGCTAACAACAATCATTTTGTGTTTCAGATGGATGATGATTTATTTTGTGATTTGCAGGAGGCTGAGCTACCTTTGGATGATGAGGATGTGGGATCAGCTGACCCTCAGCCTACTGGTGCTTCAAGAGGTACGCAGAGGGGGCGCGGTCTTGCGTGACTGATGATTCCTGACCCTATCCCCGAGCGACGTCCACATCTTGGTTTTGATCCACGCACACGGAGGTATGGTAACCTGTATACTTTAGTTAGATTTCATTAATTTATTTATATATATACTAATTGTTTGATTATTTATTCTTTTTTCATAATTTTCAGCATGTAGTTATTGGACAGGGGAGCGCTATATTGCGCAATTATTTTTCTCAGCCATGGATCACATGGGAACAAATTCCTGTTGATATGTGACGCGAAATGTTCCATCATTGGATGGTACATAAATAAATAATATTTATTTTGAAATTTATTTTATTAACAACTTGATATTATAAATTATTTTTAGGGTTTATGGCATCCTATAGATGATAGCACGCGCGACGCTATCCACACGGCATGACAGGTTTCTATGCGTGACCGTTTCCGCTATTTTTTGCACAATTTGAGAAGGACAACCATTAAGAAAGCAGGGGTGACAGAATTTGATGAGTTGTGTAGAGCCCACTAACCAGAGTATATTTTATCTCATGTTTGGGATGGATTACGTTTACACTGGTTGGGTGGTGGATTTCAGAGGAGATGTTCAGTGGGACGACAGAACCGGGGGAGACAGGAGGTGACACATCGAGCTGGTAGCCATACATTTAGTTTTCATAAAGAGAATCTGGTAAGTATATTTTTAAAATATTTTATATAACTATAAATATAAATAGTTTATTTTATATTTTTGTAGGGAGTAAAGCATCCCGATATTACGAAGTTCGACGTTTATCGGAGGATGTACAGTGATCTAGCCACTGGAGAGATTAGAGGTGATCGTCAGTGTCAGATTGTGGTTAGTATTATTTTTTTAGTTTAAAAATTAATTGCATATAATATTTTGACAATTTTAATTTTAAATTGGAATTGAAGGAGTCATATGAGGCTGCGACCTCTCAGACACAGGCTAAGGGTCAGGACGAGATGGTTGAGCAGACCAGTGCTCACCATTTCGATGAGGCGGCATGGATGCAGGCGACTCAGTATGGCTTTGAGAAGGGCAGAGTAGTTGGAATCAACTCTCATTTGACTCCTGATACTTATTATGGTACTGCTGCGATGTCGGCGTCCATCTCGAGAGGAGCTCATGGAGAGGAATCATCTTCTACTTCACAGTATTAGGAGCAGTTGCGAGCTCAGGCTGAGCATATAGAGACTTTACAGAAGCAGCAAGAAGAGATGTGTCGGCAGCAGCAGCAGCAGGAGCAACATTACGAGGAGAAGAGCTATCGATGGCAGCAACAACATCAGGAGAAGATGGAGTACATACGTTGTTTGACTTGTAGTTTAGGGATCGAGTTTCCTCCACCAACTCCTTCAGCTCCTCCACCTCCTCCGGATGATCCCTAGTGATTTTTTTATGTTACAAACATTTGAATTAAAATTGTAATATGGATTATTTACATTTTCTTTCTTTTATATTGGTGCAAATATTACATAATTTAATTTTTAATTTTTAATATTTTTTTGTCAATATTGAGAATTTTAATATTTTTTATTTTTTTATTGTTTTAATAATAATAATAATATTTTTTCATCAATCGTAATATTATTAAATTTTATTTTTTTTAAAATTAATATATTATTTGCGATGGGGCCGTTTGCGATGGGACCCCATCGCAAATAGCCTAACTAAATATTTTTAAAAACATATTTGTGATGGGTAAGTAAGCCCGTCACAAATAATTTGTTGCGACGAAACCGTCACAGAAAACGTTTATGTATATATAATACAAATAATTGGAAGTTTATTTGCGACAGGAAACATTCCCATCGCAAATAAAGGTTTTTGCGACGGGCCCGTCGCAAATAATTGTATTTGCGACGGCGTTTTCTGCAACGGGCTATTTGCGATGGAACCCCGTCGCTAAAGCCTATTTGCGACAGGATCCCGTCGCAAATAGTCCATCGTAATTAAGAAGAATTCAAGTAATGGAAAGGTCTGACCTACTCTCTGAACAGGCCAATGCCTCAAGATGAGTTTCTTGCTATATGCATCTACAATCTTCAAGATGAGCTGCGGACACCGCTCATACCAGTGGAGTGCACCACTGGATTTCACCATCTCTTGGCCATTGCCCAGAGAATTGAGGACTCCCTGCAGCGGACCAATTTGAAGTCCCGAATAGCCTCACAGGCTCCTGCAAAGAGAGCATCCAGAGCTGAAGCATCCTCTGTCATGCTCAAGCCATCCCCTGTACCTGCTCCACTACTCAGGCCTCCACCAAATCGTTCAGGGCCCCCTGTGCATCAGCGGCCAACTCCGCCCAGGCGGGACGATCAGAGAGGATCGAAGCAGAACCAGTTTGAGGAATGAAGGAACAAAGTATACTCGTTCCGAGAGGACCAAGTCCGCAGCTACTTCATCGCCGCCATGAACTGCAACTTGCTCCGCCTCTCGGAGCCGAGGAAACCTGAAGAATTTGGCCGTGATGACATGCCATACTACTGTCCCTACCACTGAATGTTGGGGCACAATATTAAGGAATGCTTCATCTTCAAAGACCTCCTGCAAAGGATGGTAGACTCCGGGCAGGTCGAGCTGGGACCACCCCCAGCACATGTGACGTATATTTCTACCACTGACTCCGACAAATGAGAGGGGTGGCAGGAAGTCACCAGTAAGAAGGGGAAGAAATTTGATAACTGGATGACTCGGAAGACTATCGACCAAGCCGAGGGCATACTCTGAGCCCAACTACGGTGGCTAGTGTTGCCGCCAACAGCCCTTGATGCTGCACAACCAACAGTATCGGCCTCACAACCCTCCACAAGCCGGTCATCCAGGCCTAATCAAAGGAGGAGACAAGCGAAAGAGGAGCAGTCTGCGACGAGGCCAAATTTAGCACCGACGCTGTCAGATTTCATGCCCTCGAACTTGGCGCCATGAGCACCGACCCACCAAACGACACCATCACGGACAACTGACCAGGTTGTCTTGTCAGAGGATGAGGAGCCAATCTTTGGTTCCATCAACGTCATCCATCTCATGGAATCGTCTCCTGACGAAGGGTATGGTTATGAACCTGAGTTCCAGACACAAGGGGCCAGGAGGAGGAATCACAGAGGCAGGGGATACCAGGGGAGACGCAGTCATGGCCGAAACCAACCCTACAGTTGGAACCTATCCCGAACCATTAATATCATGGAAACCCATGGGAGAGCCCTTCAACGGACTCAACAGGAGAAAAAACATCCCTCTACATCCACAAGCGGCCACCCTAGCCTCGTTATTCTACGATACCCATCAGAGGATGAACGAGCACCTAGCCACCTAGTGAGCACAAACCGACCGGTCATGCTAGGTCCCCAGAACGTGGGGACATCATCGACATCCGACCCCATGGTGGGTCCCTCCTCGTCACATACTCCAGCTCCCAAGCTGCCTGCTAAAACTCTCCCGCCAGCGGAGAAGCGTCGTCCGTTGGAGCAAAAGTACAACATCCTTAAGCAGCTGGCGTCAGTACCAGCCAAAATATCCATCATGGACGCCCTGATTCTATCAGCCAACCTCAGGGAGGTGATTATTGAAGCCTTGCTCATCCCCCAAGAGTTTCAAGCCAAGGTAGCTGCCGCCAAGATTTTCCGAGATTTACCGGACGGAGACCGGCCCAGCTGAATGCAATGCGGTGATTTCCTTAACTGATCAAGATGAAGATGCCATCATGCAAGGACACATCAAACCACTGTATGTGTTCAGCACACTGAATGGTGTTGAGATTCATAAAGTCTTCATTGAAAATGGCTCTAGAGTTAACCTCCTTCCCCTACGGACACTCCGTAGGTTGGGCTACAGTGAGGGTGATTTAATACCCTCAACCAACACTCTGCTAGGTTATGACAAGAGTGAGTAGAATCTAATGAGACAAATTAATCTAAAGACCCATTTTGGTGACCTTGTGACCTATTCGGAATTCCTGGTGGTCCGGTAGAGCACAACATTCAATGCCTTGCTGGGAAGGTCGTGGCTCCATAAGCACATGGACGTTCCTTCGTCATACGACTAGTGTATTAAGTACTGCATCAATGGGAAAAGTGGGACATTGTACACCAACAAGGCCCCTTTCGAGCTCTCTAAGTCACACTACATTGACGCTGGATTCTATGAGCAAAAGAGGAAGAAGCCTTTGGCCGATGGTGTTGACTAGATCCCCACTCCAAATTCTCTAGAAGTGGTTCCTGACGACCCCCTCAGGCAGCTTGGCAGAGACTACGTACTGCCCATCAACCATATTGAGAGCAGGGGTTTAAGTCCGGACACACACTCAGCTATCTTCATGACTTCAACCACAACGGCTGAGCATGACAATGCGGGAACATTCGCCAACCCTCAATTTGGGGGCGAGTACTTGAGCGAGGACACTCACAATGCCTCGCCTCCGGACTCCCAGGAGCTCGAGTCAAGAGCTCTCCCCCCATCAGATCCAGAAGATGAGGATTTGGGAGAACAAGGAGAGGAAGATCTCAGGGATGCACCTCCCGAATTTGAGGAGGGTATATCTACTACGGTGGGCAAGCTCAGGGGAATAAACCTGGGTACCGAGGAAGATATGAGGCCTACTCTCATTAGTGCAGCCATGCCCCCCGAGGAGCATGAGGTATATACCTGTTTCCTGAAGCAACATCGGGATGTTTTTGCCTGGAATTACACAGAAATGCTGGGACTTGATCCCAAAGTGGCGACGCATCACTTGGGTCTTCCAAAAGACCACAGGGGCAATAAATATGCCGTCAGAAGGACACATCCCTCACATGCCTCCAAAATAGAGGCTGAAGTCGATAAGCTCATTAAAGAAGGCTTCATTCGGGAGGTCCAGTACACCATTTGGTTGGCCAACATCTTCCCCATCAAGAAAAAGAACAGGCAAATTCGTGTTTGCATTGAATTTAGAGATCTCAATCGGCATTACCTGAAAGATGACTTCCCGGTCCCAATCACCGAGTTATTAATCGATGCGAAGACCGGGTATGAGGCTCTATCCTTCATGGATGACTATTCTGGATATAATCAAATCAGGATGGCCCGAGAAGACGAAGAATCCACCACCTTTAGAGCCCCCCAAGGAGTATTATGTTACAGGGTTATGCCCTTTGGTCTCAAGAATACTGGCGCCACATATCAACGTGTCATGCATCATATCTTTAAACCATTCCTGGGGAGATTCGTCGAATGTTATGTAGACGACTTGGTGGTGAAATCAAGACAGTGATCAGATCACCTGTCAGACCTTGAGACCGTATTCAACAAACTTCGACAGCATAGCCTGAAGATGAACCCCTTGAAGTGCACCTTTGGGGTTACCTCAGGAAAATTCCTTGGCTTTGTTGTACGTCATCGCGGCATCGAAGTCGACCCTGAGAAGAAAATGATATCCTTGTCCTAACACCTCCCCAAAACCTCACCCAGTTAAGAGAATTCCAAGGCAAATTGGCCTATATCAGGCAATTCATAGCCAACCTGCCAAGCAAATGCTTTACCTTCACCAGGTTAATGAAGAAGGGAGTCACGTACCAATGGACAGATGACTTCCAAGAGGCATTTGACAGCCTAAATAGGTACCTATTAAGCCCACCGGTGCTCATACCCCCAGTTGAAGGAAGACCTCTCCTATTATACGTGATGGCCCTAGAGCAGTCACTGGGATCCTTCCTCACACAAAAGAATGATGCTGACAGTGAAAATAGTCTCTATTACCTCAGCCGAACAATGATCGATGATGAGACTCAATACTCAAACATTGAGAAGAGTTGTTTAGCCTTGGTCTTCACGGTTCAAAAGTTGCGACATTATCTACATCATCATGAAGTCCATTTGGTCTCGCGTAATAACCCGATCAAGTACATCCTCAGCCGCCCAATGCTAACCGGGCGCCTATCCCGATGGGAAGTCATCCTGTAACAGTTTGACATCTGGTTTGTGCCTCAAAAGGCCATTAAGGGTCAGACATTAGTAGAATTTCTGGCAGAGCACCCCTCAACGGGGACCGCCATACCGGACGTTGAGCTACCTGATGAAGACATCTTCGAGGTTCAAAAGGATCTCCCAACATGGGAAATGTACTTCAATGACACCTCCTGAAGCCCAACCGGGAAGAGGATGGAAGACCCCAAATTTAACAAGGTGGGATTAGGGATAATACTCATGTCCCCGGAAAAGGCAGTATTGCCATATTTTTTCCTCCTGTCAGAAAGATGTACAAACAATGAAGCGGAATATCAATCCCTCATTGCAGGCCTGGAACTCGCATTCCAAGCACATGTACAACACCTTAAGGTAAAAGGCGACTTGGAACTGGTCATCAAGCAAGTCAATGGTGACTATGCTATCAAAAAGGAGGATATCATTCCCCAATTTGACTATGTCCGAGGGTTAATGGTGGAATTTACCACGAAACCAACATTTAACTATATTCCCCGGTCCCAGAATGCTCAGGCCGATGCACTGGCCAACGCGGACACAGCCCTGGCTGACCCAGAACGGGATGAAACAATCATCAGTATTACTCACCTCCAAATGGTCTTGCCATATGTTCAGACCAAGACAGAGGAAATCCATGAAGTCGGTCCTGTCTCTGAGTCGTATGCTCCCACCACCAGTTGAATGTCCCCCATGGTAAACTACCTTCAACGGGGAGAACTTCCATCAGACAGGGATGAACGAGAGCAAATATGGATAAGGGCAGTCAACTTTGTCCTATAGGGCAGCACAGGTCAGCAAGAGGTCCTCTACAAATGAGTCCTTGATGAAGTCCTCCTTAGATGCATTGACGGAGAAGAAACTATCACTATCATGATTGAAGTGCATGCCGGAGTATGTGGAGCACATCAGCCAGGCACCAATCTTTCCCATCATGTTCGGAGGCTCGGGTACTATTGGCCCACAGTGGCATGAGATTGAGAGCGCTTTACCGCGAAATGCCACTCATGCCACTCATGCCAAATTCATGCCAACTTCATACACCAACCCCCGGAGTTACTTCATCAGGAAAAGTACTCCTGGTCATTTTTCATCTGGGGAATGGATGTTGTAGGACCATATCCCCCTGCCACAACCAAACAACTGAAGTATATCCTCATGGCAACCGACTTCTTTTCCAAATGGGCAGAAGCCGTACCCCTTAAGGAAGTCGGGGCAAGAAGCATTGTCAGCTTCGTGAAAACCAATATCATCACCAGATTTGGTGTCCCTCATACCATACTGACGGATAACGACACCAACTTCTGCTCTGCTGAATTAGAGAAACTATACCAAGAGTATGGTATCAAGGCTAACCACTCATCCCGCTACCATGCAGCGGCCAACAGACAGATAGAGGCTTTCAACAAGACCCTTTCCAACATTCTCCATAAAATGGTGGACAAAGACAAGAATTCATGGCCGGATAAACTCCTCCATGCGTTGTGGGCTTATCAATCCACAATTCGCACCGCTACTCAGGCTACCTCGTACTCATTGGTGTACGGAACAGAGGCTGTCCTGCCCATTGAACTCCAACTTCCCTCACTTTGTGTTGCCATATGTGATCAATTATCTGATGATGAGCAATTAGAAAAGTGGTTGGGTGAATTGGAACAACTGGATGAGAAGTAGATGCACACTTTGCACCATCTGGAGGTCTACCAGAATCGGATTGCATGAGCCTTCAATAAAATGGTCCGTCTTCGGTCTTTCTTGGAAGGAGAATTGGTATTGGTCCTCCGGACCCCAATGATACCTGGAAGGAAACCTCCAAAGCTGGAGCCCAAGTGGGAGGGACCATACGTTGTACACAAGGTCTACTCCAACAGAGCATATACCCTGATCTCCATGGACGGGCAATTCACCACAGCTCCTACCAATGCGAGATTCCTGAAGAAGTATTTTTCATAGAGACCAAGTGTATTTATCGTCCTTACCACACGACGTTAAACTGCATGGATAATAAGAGTTAAGAACACTCCCTTCCCCTCGTGTATGGACCAGAACTGCACGAGGTGTATTCATCATCCTTACCGCACGACGTTAAACTGCACAGAAAAGAAGTTTTAACAATGCCCCCTCCCCCCGTGTATAGACCAGACCTGCAGCGGGTGTACTTCTTTCAGAGAACTACGTACGGCTTGATTCTTGCCCTCGCAGGATATGTAGCGACGCCAGGGTCCCCAATCCTGGCCCATCCATCCCAAAAAAAGGGGGTTTGAAAATTCCCTTTCCCCCCGTGTACAGACGAGATCTGCACGGGGTGTATCCTTCGTTCTTACCGCATGATCTTAAACTGCACAAATTTCAGATAACTACGTGTGGCTTGATTCCTGCCTTCGCAGGATACGTAGCGATGCCAGGGTTCCTCATCCTGGTCCAGCCACATCCAAATGAAATAAAATAAAAGTTAACAATGCCCCCTTCCCCCATGTATAGACCAGACCTGCACGGGGTATATTTGGCAGAGAACTACGTACGGCTTGATTCCTGCCCTCGCAGGATACATAGTGACGCCAGGGTTCCCCGTCCTGGCCCAACACTCCTGAATTAAAATTAAGAATACTCCCTCCCCCCGTGTACGGACCAGACCTGCACGGGGTGTATTCTTCATCCGAGCTGCATGACGTTAAACTTCCAAGCACCCAACCGTCCAAAATCTATGACCTTAAACTAAGATCATTTCGTCCTCACCGCACGACATTAAACTGCACGAACAAGAAGTTTTAAAAATGACCTCTCCCCCCTTGTATGGACCAGACCTGCACGGGGTGTACTTCTTTCAGAGAACTACGTACGGCTTGATTCCTACCCTCGCAGGATACGTAGCGATGCCAGGGTCCCCAATCCTTTCCCAGCCATCCCCCCCCAAAAAAGGGGTTTAAAAATTCCCTTTTCCCCCGTGTACGAATGAGATCTGCACGGGGTGTATCCTTCGTCCTTACCTTATCACGTTAAACTGTATGGATTTTAGAGAACTACGTACGACTTGATTCCTGCCTTTGTAGGATACGTAGCGATGCCAGGGTTCCCTGTCCCAGCCCAGCCACCTCCAAATGAAATAAAATAAAAGTTAAATAATGTCCCCTTCCCCCATGTACGGACCAGCCCTACACGGGGTGTACTTCTTCCATAGAACTACGTGCGGCTTGATTCCTGCCCTCACAGGATACGTAGTGACACCAGGGTTCCCCATCCTGGCCCAGCCCCCCGAATAAAAGATAAAAATGCCCTTTACCCCGTGTAAGAACCAGACCGGCACGGGGTGTACTCTTCGTCCTTACCGCACGATGTAAAACTACACGGATAACAAGATTTAAAAATTCCCCCTTTCTTCCGTGTATGGGCTAGACCTGCACGAGGTGTATTTTTAAGTCCTCTCTGCATGACGTTAAACTACATGGACAATGAAAGATAAAAGTGCCCCTTTACCCCGTGTATGGACCAAACCTGCACGGGGTGTATTTATCGTCCTCACCGCATGACGTTAAACTGCACGGACCGCGTCCTCACCGCATGATGCTAAACTGCAAGGAGTTCGTCGCAAACCACCTAAGATGTATGGAGAAACGAGGTGGAAATACTCTTTGAGCATTTGGATACATCCTCCCCATACATCAGACTCCATGGCCTGAATAATTATGGATCTTAATAACCATTTATATCCATCAGAAGTGGAAAGTCATCGACCCGTGGACACCTTTGCATGACTATGCATACCATTCCCTCAGAGGCTCTGCATATTGATAGCCCCTGGCCCGTCTAACAAAGGAAATATTTCCATAGGTGAAACTCTTCCTAGATCCGTATGCTTACCGGCCTCAGATCCCCCATACCATACCTCATGATCCATAAGTTTATGGCGCAGTGGTTTACAAGTTAGTTCCCTTTTCACATCCAAAATCGCCAGGGTATCCCTACCCGGTTAGCCTATGTATCCGCTCGTGGTTCACATGATGACCAGCATTGATTATCCAATAAAAACATATATTTTAATTACATTTTAATAGTATTAAATGTTCATTTTTGATCTTATGGGCCTGAGTTAGTGCATTTTCATTATGAACATCCATTCTCATCATTTGTGCACTTCATGCCTAATATACACCAATTTAGGCCCAATGAGTCATCTGATTATAAGGAATGTAATTATCAATATTTTAATTTGATATTTAGGGAACTATATCTACACTTAAATTTGAACATTTTTCATTTAGGGATCAATGGATGATTCATAAACGATGATGGAGATATTTGGAGATGAATGGAAGCAATTCTAGAGAAGGCAGATTGGACACCAGCCCACTTATGAGACTGTGGATCCCAACCTACAGGCCCAATGAATCCCAACTTTTGTGGGATGATATAATACATGTAGAGGAACAAATAACTCTTCAGTATCCAATGCTAATTAGGCATCCATGGTGTCCATTTAGGCGGCCCAAGTTAGAGATAAAATTCTGGGCCAGATTCTGCGGCCTAGAAAAACATCCCACTAATTTGATCATATCTAGGAATCCACAACTCCAAATGGGACCAAATTTTACAGGAGGTTAGAAGACATCCGGAGCTCCATTTTCTTATTTTATGGTCTACTCTTATTCGGCCATCTAGAAGGTAATAGAAACGTGTCTGTTCGGTGGATGAAAGCTGGCTTCCACCTCGGGTCAAATGTAGAAAAGTCTAAATTCCACAAGCTTTCCACCACCTATGGCCTACCAAAATTAATTGAGATGCTTTGTAATGTTGGAGGCTCGACCCAAGGGCTCAAAAATGCCTATTTAAGGCAGTGGTGTTGGAGGATTTAGGAATCTTTGAGCTTGTTTTCATCTTAATGTTATGCTGCCAATTTCTCTTTGTAATGTTTTTCCTTCACATGTAAGTTGTTTTAATTCATCCTTGTTTCTTAATAAAATTTCTTCTTCTCTTATTATTCTGTTATTCTCCTTATCACTTTGATACCGTTGGTTCAAGGTGTGAACTTTTTCATACCAAACCTTGTGAGATTATCACACAATGGTGGAGTGATTGTTATTTTATTACGTTTTTTTACTTCTCCATTTTCTCCCTTATGAGTCTACTTTCCACTTCCATTGAAACCATAGAATCAATGGAGGGATAACCCACTTATGGGTTGATCCAAGGGAGTATCAAGGGGCTGGATTGGATGTTATTTATCACCTCATTAATGTATAATCACTTCTTTAATTGAGATTTTTATTTGATGATTTTTAAACTCCATCATCCTTGTTGAATTTAAGGTCACACACTTCAAGTGCTAATACGAACCTTTACCTTGAAGTGCTCACAACTTTGATCCTTAAAGTGTATAGGTTATTAGTATTAAAGGGTATGGAATTAAACCAGTAATTGATGATGTTGTTTTATCTCCTTAAATGAACCCATCTCAAATTTAAGAAATTGAAATAATTAAAAAGAAAATACGTCCAATCCACCCCGAGCGACAACCTAGGATAAACTAATTCTTTTAAATTGAATTCACTTAAATCTGTTAGATATCCTCTAAACTCATCTAAAATCAATCCAAGTTGGCCACTTCATAGCCGAAAACAGTCCATAGAATGTGCGCGTCTATAGGTTACTTCTTAGGTCTCTGTGGATTCGACAACCCAAGCTAGACTACAAGGACCGTTCTACCTTCATCTCTTGGGTAAATTTGAGCGAGAATCAAGCATCTACGAACATCAAGCCAGGACTAGGCTACTGTGACTCAACGGAAAATTACAGTGAAGATGTTTCTTGTATGCTCGGACACCATTATACCCACATGCCGAACTCTGTACTGTGATCAATCTCGGATTTTCATAATCATTCATGGCCATCAGAAGTGGAAAGTTATCGACTCGGGGACACCTTTGTACGACTATGAATACCATGCCCTTAGCGGCTTTGCATAATGATATCCCCTGGCTCTTCTATCGAAGGCAAGATTTACTTGGGCGCTACTCTTCCTAGCTCCATACGCTTATTGGCCTCAGAGCCCCCACACCACACCTCCTAATCCGGTAAACCTCAGAGTTATAGTTTACAACCTTCATCCCCACCCTATTCAGAGTATATCAGAGCATGGTAACTCAGTTATCCTTCGAGTGACAACAACAATAGTCACCCAATGGTCCGAGCTCTATGACCACTAAACTAGGAGTACTTCGTCCTTACCGCACGACGTTAAACTGCATGAAGTGAAGGTACACCCCTGCATGAAAAATAAACCAGCGCAGGGAGCTCTCTAATCTTTAACAGTAACCAGGGCCGAGTATGCCCCACATGCCCAGAAATTTCCTTCCCAAATGACATACTTTGTGGCCCGGATAATTGCAGATCCTCATAACCACTCACGACCATCAGAAGTGGAAAGTTATCAACCTGTGGACACCTTTGGATGACTATGCATACCATGCCCTCAGCGGCTCTGCATATTGATAGCCCCTGACCTGTCTACCAAAGGCAGGATTTCCACAGACGACACTCTTCCTAGTTCCGTATGCTTATCGACCTCAAGAGCCCCATATCATTTCTCCTGATTCAAGAATCCCCAGAACCACGATTTACACCAATAAACCCCTCTCCACGTCTGGGCATGTCGAGATGTTCGAGCCCAGTTGCATTTAGATGAAGAGCGGCCTTTGCCACTACGTACTTACCGCATGACGTTAAACTGCACACAATATCTTGGCTGCTTGGCATAAAACTACAGAGACCAAGCATTGATCGTCCTGGGAAATTCTTTCAACTATAAGCATTTTCACTGGTTTAAAAATGCCCCCGTCCTCGCTACATGACGTAAAACTGCACAACATCCTTTAAAAATTCCCCCTTCCTCGCTGCATGACGTAAAACTGCATAGCATCCTTTAAAAATGCTCCCCATATTTACCGCACAATGTTAAACTTCACGGAAGTCATCCTTAATGCATGACGTTAAACTGCGCAGACCCCCCCTTTCCTTTCACGTCGGGTCACCTCCATCCTCACCGCATGATGTTAAACTGCATGGAGATCGTCCTTACCTCATGACGTTAAACTGCACGGGCTTTGTTGAGACCTACCCAAGATATATGGCTAAAGGGGAAAGGAATACTCCTGGTTCATTTGGATGCATCCTCTTCATACACCAGAATCCACGACCCGGATAATTGCGGATCTCCATAACCACTCATGGCCATCGGAGGCGGGAATCCATCGACCCGTGGACACCTTTGTATGACTATGCATACCATGCCCTCAGTGGCTCTGCATAATGATATTCCCTGACTCATCCATCAAAGGCAAGATTTCCCCAAGCGATACTCTTCCTATCTTTGTACGCTCACCGGCCCTAGTGCCCCCATGTCATATCTCCCGATCCGAAAATTTATGGAGCAGTGGTTTACAAGTTCATTTCTCACCTGCATCCAAGTGTTGTCGGGGCACCCCTGCCCGATGAGCCTATGTATCTTCCTGTGGTTCACATGACAATTTGCATCTATAAGCATCAAGACAGAACTGGGCTACTCTAACTCAGCGGGCAACTATCGTGAAGATGTCTCTTTTGTGCTCAGGACACCATTATACCCATGTGCTGAACTCTATGCTATGAGAAACCCCAAATTTTCATAATCATTCATGGTCAATGGGAGCGGAAAGTTATCGACTCGTGGACAACTTTGTACGACTATGCATACCATGCTCTCAGCAACTCTGCATAATGATAGCCCCTGGCTCATCCATCAAAGGAAAGATTTCCTCAGATGATACTCTTCCTAGCCCCATACGCTTACCATTCTCAGAGCCCCCATATCATCTCTCATGATCTGAGAAACCCCAGAGTTACAGTTTACACCTTCATTCCAACACACTTGTTCAGAGCATGCTAAAGCATCCTAACTCAATTGCCCTCTGAGTGATTGTAGCAATAGTCGCCCAATGGTCTGAGCTCTATGAACGTTAAACTAAGAGTACTTCGTCTTTACCGCATGACATTAAACTGCATGGAATTTAGAAATGTCCCTCGTCCTTACCACATGACGTTAAAATGCACGGACTTCGTCTTTACCACATGACGTTAAAATGCACAGACTCCGTCTTTACCGCATGACTTCAAACTGCATGGTCAAACTCTTCATGAGTCCAGCCAGGGATAGGGGTTTTCCTCCCCCCCTCAGTGCAAGGGTCAGACTTGCACAAACTACCACCTCACATCAGCGTGGGGAGGGATGACTTTGCCTGTTCCCAAAAATTTAGCCAGGACGTTTCTCCCGTGTCCATGCATACTCTTTTCATAAACCATACTCTTCACCCATAAGGAGTCGAACCCTTGTAATCCACCCCTGGTGGTCCCGAATCTCAACTTCCCTGAAGTTGCTCAACTATCGGAAGAATACAATCATTGACCTAAGGAAACCTTTGCACGACTATGCATACCATGCCCTCATTGGCTCTGCATATTGATCGCCCCTGGCCCATCTACCAAAGGCAATATTTCTTTAGGCAATGCCTCTCTCCATACGCTTGCTGGCCTCTGATCCCCCATATCCATTCAGAAACCCTCTGAGCTATAGTTTACTATCCCCTTTCACAACCCTTCCTGAATATGGTGGAACGTCTCTGACAAGATTACTGAGGACCAGGAGAAGCCATTCCATTCTAGATGATGTCCCAACTGCATGAATTTAAACTACGCCAAGCCCCAACCATCCTTTACGCTAGATAAATGCGTAGGACATGAACCTTTATTCCACACTCCTGATTGATACAGATGTTCTCAAAACCTTTCAAACGTCACATACCCTTTCCAAGCCACCCCTGGTGGTTTTCATAATTCTCCAAGCCACCCATGGTGGTTTCCATAATATGGACTTTCATGAAGTCCTATGACCATCAAAAATGGAGAATCATTGACTTAAGGACACCTTTGCATGACTATGCATACCATGCCCTCAGTGAATCTGCATATTGATCACCCCTGGCCTATCTACCAAAGGCAAGATCTCCTTAGGTGATGCTCCTCCCACCTCTGTACGCCGATACGGTTCCCATGCCTTGAGACATGCCCTGCATGTCATTCAAATCTAAACACACTCCCTCCACGTGCGTCTGAAGGACACCGAGACATTTTTTTAATCAAACAAACCTCATTGGGGCCCTTTCCCCACTATATTTGGTCAAATATGTTCGACCTAAAACATCAGTAATGATAGTCTTGACGATGGGACTTTAAACTGCTCACAAAAGAGGCACAAAGCCTGTCAGGCCGAAAACCTGAAATGGGCGACCTAAGAAAAAGTCGGGCCACACCCGCTGGGTTCACACTAAATGAGCCCAGGAAAAATTAGGGCATTAAAAGAAAAGACAAAAAGTTTGTGGGGTTTTTCTACAGAACCCTAGCAATATTCAAACTATGCTCGCTGGACCCTATGATTTAGGAAAAAGTTAGAGTTTGTTTTCCTAAGTTATGATTAATTCTGATTCAGTGAGTTGCTATTTACACAACAATTGTTCTAGTAATAATCAAATTTTACAGTGACAAGTGATTGACAGAGAGTGTATTCCATTCGAACAAAAAAGGGAGGACATCCACAAGCTGGGGTCTCTCCCTCACGAAAAAAGGAGGGTTAAGTAAAACAGAGAGTACAAGAATGGCTCTTATAGTCATAAATAAGCCTGACTCACTATCTCCACCAGATCAGTGACCGTACGGTGGAGGTCATTGCATGTCTGCTCCAGCACGAACTTCTCCCTGGACTTAACCTAGGCCACCAAACGAGTATGCTCCACTATTGTTTGGATATCATTGATCCCTTTTCTGGTGGCTTCAAGAAGACTAGTCATAACTGATAACTGATCCCTCAGCATCACTGCTTGTTCTTCACATTCATGCAACTCAGAGGATAGGAAGACCGCCTGATCTCGAGAGATCGCCTCCTGTGCTATCAGCTGATGGAGCTGTATCGTGGCTTCCTCCAGGGCTTGGGTCCCGCAATGAGCAACAGTGAGGTGAGAAAGTTTGCGTTCACTAGTGGCAACTTCCTCACGGGATATAAAAAATCGGCAAGCAAGAGAATGGAACTGCTGATAGTCAAAGCCACCTGACCCCAAACCCAGAAAGGGCTGCCAAAGAGCTTCAGTTTTAGTTTCCATTTCAGCCAGGGGAGTTTCGGTGACAATCTCGCGAATCCAGGGCCAGGCCCACTTGCGCACTGCTCGGTGATCCACCATGACATGAGGATATTTGGTATCCTCACTAGACGACACGAGAGAAAAGTCTGGCATTGCGACCAGTATAGGCATGTGCATACTAGACGATGGTTCTGAAGCTGGAAGACCTGAAGTTTTTAACCCTAGTTCGGGCTTGGGAGTCAAGTTTCTAAGATCGCTATTGGTCGACAAAACTTCAGGAATCATCTCGATAGGACCCAAAGCCACAAGGTCATCTTCATCCACACCCAATAAGGTTGGGTTCATCTGAACTTCGGCCGCAGAGGGGATGGGATGGGAAAATCTCGTGAGTCGCTTTGACCGACGAGCCATCAGTTGGTCCTCCCTCAGAGCCGATGAGGAAGGTGTGGTAGGCATAGTAGCCGCAATGACTCTTGACTTGGGAACCTGCCAGACAACCTTCCCTAGGATCCCATTGGGGTAATGTTTTACCCACATCCTTGCGTACTCCAAGGATAGGCTGGCAGCCGCTTCCGTATCAGGCAAGAGAATGCTTGTGTAAGATCCCTCCCACATCAGCATCAACCACCATTGATGGAGAGTGTTTGAGTGCAGTCCTCGAGCCTGAGGAGGAGGAAGGGAAACTTGGAGCTGCATACACCCAAACTAGCGAGAAAAATGATGCGGGGCATACAACTTGAACATAGAAACACCGTCGATTCGTGCGAACAAAAACCCGTCCCGTAGTGAAATCATGTAAGATTGCTCCTCCAAGCTCCCCTGGTAGTTGTCAACCGCAACCCCAGAAGGGGAAGGGTAGGGAGTGAAGGAAAACTGGGAGAAATCACTCAGAAGTTCAATGACTTCATCAAAACTAAGGGGATTTAGACGAACCCCAGCTATATCGAGAAGGGTAGGACGAAAAGTAGGATGCGGGATGACCGTGTTGTGACAATACTCATAATAGTGGCAGTGATCTGCTATCCAGCCGTATAAGAACTGAAATGGCCCACTCAGACGGTAGGGTGACCCACCCTCCTACATGTGACTCAGCAGTTCGTAAATACGAGCCAAAGTGGGCACGTCTAAGTTCACCAGGCGGCCCTCTGCCAACTCAACTACCATCATCAAGGTGCAAGCTCTGATGCCCGGGTTGATATCCTGAGAAGGGAATAACCACCCACTTAGAAACATAACAAAAAAAAACTACCAGCCAGAGCATAGGCAGCACACCAGGGCGCACCTCATAACCCCATGAAAGGTAGTCACCTGCCTCCAGAACCGCCTAGTAGAAACCTGGGGTGGTTCATGACTATTGAGAAGGATGAGTCATGGGGCACTTGATCCTCGGCACAGGACCAGTGGTGTTCAGAAATAACCCTATCTAGGTGCTATAGGGAATAAGAGAGCGGGCATGCAAGGCCTGACCCAGTGATTGCTCCGCCATAACCAGCAGATCCTTCGCCAACGAAGGCACTTGTTCAAAGTCATCCCACACACTAGAAGTGGGCAGGAACTCGTCATACATCTCACCAATAATCGGGAGCGCTCACAATTGATAGATGTCCCACAGACTAAGGCCAACTTCACCATGGGCAAGGTGGAAAGTATTAGTGCTTGAACACCAGTGACTGAGAAGGTCAGGCAGGATCAAGGATGGTGGGTAAACAGAAAACTGGGAGGCCCATACTGCAGAGTACAAATTGACTACTTCCAGCAACTCGGGAGATTCCCGACAATGATGATGAACCGAGAAGGCCCAGGCCCAGTCATTTGAGAA
Source organism: Viscum album (assembly GCA_963277665.1). NCBI lineage: Eukaryota > Viridiplantae > Streptophyta > Magnoliopsida > Santalales > Viscaceae > Viscum > Viscum album. Next base: position 494,624,675 of record OY728130.1, on the reverse strand, counting down.
GAGCCTGCCGGACCGAAGATCCCACCTAGGAATCCACCCTACATCAGGATCCATTCGAGCAAGGTTGATAATAGAAGGGTAACTCTTGAGGACAACTTATTGAGAGAAGTCTTGTGTGTACTGATCACTTTGGGTCTAGATAGAGCCTCTCAAAATGAAGGCATCTTTCGGATTAGAATCAGAGGTTATCTCCCCCAATGGGGTAAGGCTCGCCTGAATGCACTTTGGTAGCACTTCCAAGAAAGGAGATGGAAGACCCAAGAAAGTAGGGGGGATAGGGATGTCGTCCTGAAGACCTAAGGTGTAAAGAAGAAGCCAATTTGATAGTGGATAACCCAGGAGCTCAGGAGAGAGTAAGTCTTTCAAGACACCATTGTCAGGAATGATGGACTGACTAGGGTTCTCTATGATGTTGTCCGCTCTGCGAATCATGGCTATACGTCTCCCTGAGCCAATTGGGAGAGGTCCGACAGTGGGCCTAGTCACAGGATGAGGAGGAACCATATTTATCTTCTCCCTACACCATAGAAATCATGCAAATGGTCAGTCTAAAATAATAAAACTTAGACAAAATACCAAGTATTTTCAAAGGATTCCATCCAAGCCTCATAATGAAATCCTCAAGGTGGCCCCATAGGTTGGTTCGCGATTACATCATACCGTGAACCAGACTTACATGGAATGCGTCCGCGAAACCCTGGCCCGCAGAGCATTGGCCAGAAAACCATGAACAAGGCTGCCTCGTGGAATCTCAGCTCCGAGCATTAAGTGTTTAAGTTCAGACTTAAAGTATTTTTCAATGTTTGGATCATTATGGTCCGCGTACCATTTGAAACCGTGTAGAAATTTCCTACGTGGCCTGGTGTGACTCACTTTTTAGTTAATTAAAATTATTGTTTCGTGGTGGGGAGATTGGTCTGTGGGTAAAGGCGACCGTGAAGGAGGAATGGTTCATGGAAGTGGTAGATGGTTTGCGGATGAAGCATCTCGTGAAGGAACGAGCACGTGTAGATAGAAACGCAAAAAGCTCTGGTTTCGTGAAGAATCCGGTAAAGGACAAATGAAGGGCCCCCCGTATTTATAGGTGTGGTCCCCCACCAGGTCCACTCCCCTACCGAAAACCATCCAAGTTTCAGGACCACTCTACATCGGAATAGCCTCCTCTTTATTCTGATTAGACCCCATTCTGATGGGGGGCATCTGTAGGGTCCTGAAAAATCCGCAAAGGAAGATAATAATCCCCTTCACTCGAGAGAGGATTTTTACCCAATTCCCTTCAACGAATTGGGAAAAGGAAGGAGGCCAATAATCAAAATTGGTGAAGGAATAACCGGTCCGCGAACCAGCTCAAGTGTTACGTGGCCAGTTTAGCGAACCACTCCCCTCCACGGACCAGCCTTGTTCACGAGATGGAGGCGGAGATCCTCCGTGGGCATGAAGCAGGACAGGCGCTGAGCCGATCCACCGTCATGAACTGCCCCAGCCGTGAACCGCGTCGACCGGCCCAAGCCGCATCTGCTGTCGTTTGAGGAATGGAGGCGGAACCCTCCACGGCCGCGAAGCACTCTCCGAGCTCGTTTGGTTCACGGGGGAGATCGTTTGGTTCATGGGGGAGATACGCTCAATGCCCCCCACGAGTTGCGAATTGACCGAGTCATCCGTTAATTGGGTTTTCGGTCATGGGTCTCCGCAAAAGGTGCCGCATGACCATAGATACATCCTTTTCCCCACTCTATAAAAGGAGACTGAGGGGAAGAGAAGAAAGAAGAACGAAAAAGAGATCAATTAGATTCAGGTGGAAGGATTTCGAAGGAAGGCTTAGGATTTCGGAAGTTCCAGTTCGCGAACCAGAGTAGGTATGAACCTGGGAATGAACTAATAAGGAACCAAAAATACATAATAACTTAGTGAACCATGAACCTAAGATAACAAAGAAGAGAAATTCGTGAACCATGGTCCCTCCGCAGATGCACTCCCCGTGGACCAGGGAGTTTATGCCTCTTTACCGATCCGCCGCACTGCGTAGCACCCTCCTACGTGGGCGAAGCCCCGACCGACGAGCCTCCAGCCGGCACCACCCTTGGCCATCGCTACCCGCATGGAACCCTCCGTGGACCGCCTTGGTTCGCGGATCGAACCCGAAGCTGCGAACCACCTTGGTTCGCGAGATTCCCATCAGTCCGCGGACCACCTTGGTTCACGGACGGCTTCTCTAACCGCGTAGAACTTCCCTACGCAAAGGGCGCCACCACCCATACCCCTATGTGGCCCGCCAAATTCTTCGGAGTTCCCATTCCCCGAGCCACATAAAATCCTTCCGATCTGGCTTGATCCTTCATGACTCCCCCACTGGCCTACTCATCAGCCCCGAGCCGATGCCTCCACCGGAGCCACCAGACCTGTGTGATGTAACCCTCAGGCGCATCAGCGCACTGTTTTAAGTTCACATACCCACGGTAAACAGGGGCGAAGGGGTTGCCCCAACCCTTGAGAAGATTCCCGAAGCATTCCTGGGTTCACATTCCCATGAAAATGTGGAGTCTGAGCTCGGGATCCCCCTTTCTGACCCTCCACTTGTTGGGGCTGGGGTACTTCTCCCTTCTTCGGAGGGTAGTAAAACACCCATCAGAAGGAAGTCTCCATGTACTTCGGTACTTCCCCTGGGAACCAGAGAGGTGACAGGCACGGGAGCACCTCTTTCCCTCTCCCACTACGCTTTGTCGCCATGGGCATCCATCCCGGAGTAAGCCCTGACTTTATGGGCCGCCCTCATGCGTAAGCCCCACTCCACTTCTCACGGATGCACCTTTCGCGACGTAATCCTCTGGTCCATACTACCTCTTGCTTCTCACACTGAGCATGACTCACGTGGGATTAGAGTAAGCATTGACCATGGCATCCTCTTATGGGCCTCCTCAGAGTGTAAGCCCCAATCCATCGCTATGGGCCTCCTCAGAGTGTAATCCCCAATCCATCGCTCTGGGTTGCCTCATAACATAAGTCCCAAGCCATTGAGAACTACGAGGACTTTGATTCCCTACCATAGGGATACGTAGGAAGCCTCCATGAGGTTCAATCCCGATCACCAGCGGACCCCCGGGTCCACCTTCACGTCGGTTCTCCGACGCTCTCGTTCGAACTACGTGGACTTTGATCCCTGTCTCCTAGGCAGGGTACGTAGGAATCCTCCATGAGGTTCAATCCCAACAACCGGTCGATCTGACTATCTTCACATTAGTTCACCGCGCCACTCCTAGTACCGCCTCAATGAGTCCCGACTCCTCAGGGTCATTAATCCAATGAGGGATGGTAAACCTCAGGCATAAATGATTCTGAACCCCTACATTTAGCTGACCATTACCAACCAGGAGAAATCCGTGGATATTATGCTTGGGTATAATCCAAAGATTCGCAAACATATGAATACGTCTTAAATCTATAAGAGAGTCCCGGAACATGCAATATTTTCCCCCCAAAAGGGTGCGATGAGCCCGACTTCCCATCCTCTCGACCAATGTGAGTTCTTAAGCATCACCGGACAGACCATCCGGTGAACGCCTACCTTTGGAAAGCAGGTCCACGTGTCATCAGATACGAAACTGTTGGGCGTTTTGAGACCAACCCTGAAACAGGGGCCCACTATGTCCTATATTTCTATTCATCAGATTAGGGCATACTTTTGAATATACTATTGTGTGTGACCCTATATGACCTTATCTCGATAACAATGAATATTATTCACAGACCAAGAGTGGAGTCTAACAACCCATCAAGTCCCCTAACGAAATACGAAATATTCATAACAACGATAATCATCCTATGAACACACATCATGTAATATAACCTCTTTGTATCATCATATCTCATAAAGCAGGATACACAGCTTGTGTCATCATTCATTATTACTTTATTATTTGTTGATCTAACTTGATGAACTTACCTTCTTCTACCATGACCATGGATTTAGTGAAGTTAATGCCATACTGATCAACTAGGCTAGAGATATCACTTCCTCAACTTAGAAGCGAAAAATTCTATCTTGATCATTCAACCAATATCACACCACCAAAGATGCATCCAACACAAGATACCTCGTCACAAATAAAATTTCATGGGTTTTACCTTGCATCAAAGTACGTGATCAAATGGAACACATTGATAATGATCTCATGTCAGGGGACGAATACACATGTTCATAGATAGGAACAACGAATGAAACTTAAAACATGTGGTGTTTTTATTGGAGAGTCTATCCTCATGATCTCATCTACTTGAGATTAAAAAGTGAGAACTTCATGAGAAAAAAGTCTTAATGCTTATGATCCCCCAACACCTAATGGTCAAACATCATTTATGTTGAGTTAGTATGATGCATCTAGACCATAATACATACCTTTAAGATTACTATTATGACATCTATAGGTTCTCATTATAGTATGGAAACTGCTATAACACTTTGATATAGTATGTAATATAAGGATATTACCATAAATATAGTGGATGCAGAATTATCAACACTATTCTGGTCAAATAAACCCATGTATATATCAAACTGTATTTATGTAATGGTAATATAAGTACATATATAAGTTTAGTCTAGGTAACCCACTTTCAACACTCTCACTTACACAAGATCCAAATTCTAACAAGTCTCAATCCACCAGCTCTATCATGAGAATAATGCTTTTACTGAGATATGACTTTAGTTAGGGGTTCTTCCACGTTATCCTTGGTTGCTACTCTGCTAACCACAACTTCACCTCTTTGAGTAAAATCCTTCAAGAGATGAAACTTCTGAAGTATATGTTTTGTCCTCTGGTGTGACTTGAGATCCTTATCAAGTACCACTATTTTAGTATTATCACAATAAACTAGAACATGGTTAGCACTACTAGGCACAACAACAATGTATCAGACAAAGTTGTGTATCCATGCCACCTCCTAAGCTGCATCAAAAGCCACAATATACTTAGATTCTACTGTAGAGTCAGTGACCACTAGTTGGTTTGAGCTTCTCCAGCTCACTGTACCACCATTCAGGAAAAATATATAACCTGAATATGATTTTAGATCATCATGATTTGTTGGAAAAATAACATCAATATATCCCCTCACTATTATTTCTTCATCTCCTCCATACACTAGGAACACATCCTCTGTGAACCTCAAGTACTTTAGGATAGTTTTTATAGCTGCCCAATGAAAATCTCCTAGATTAGATTGATATCTTCCCACAATTCTTGAAATAAAGGAAATATCAAACCTAATACATAACACGATATACATGATAGATCCCACTGCTGAATCATAAAATATTCTACATATTCTTTCAATCTCCTCATATGTTTGTGGACACATTTTCTTGGAGAGATTGATAGCATGTGACCTAGGAAATAACCCTCTATTAGATTGTTCCATATTGTACCTTTGAAGTACCTTATCAATATATTCATTTTAACATAGCCCAAATAGCCTATGAGATCTATCTTGATAGATCTAGATCCCTAGAATATATGTTGTTTCACCTAAGTCTTTTATGGATAAACAATCATTTAACCAAGTCTTAATTTATTGTATGACTTGTAATTCATTTCCCATAATTAATATGGCATCAAAATATAATACTAGGAAAATGATGGCATTCCAATTAACACTAGTATAAATAGGGGATTTGGAATTAGTGTTTTAATGATGATTTTTTAGAAACCAATGTTAAAAGTGATGTGGGTAACTTTTAACGTCACATTTTTATAAAAACAATGTAAAAGTAATTCAGAATATCGTTTAGCATCGGTTTTATAGAAAACTGATGTTAAAGGATTTTTAAAATAACTTTTAACATCTATTTTTTAAAAAATCGATGTTAAAATTTTAAAAAAACCTGGCACCCGAAAACCCTCGTTTTGTTTTTGATCAAAAACTATCATCTCGACCGATGAAAACACCCGACAATTCATGATCTTGTATTGTAGTCAAATTTCACCATCTTTTCAAATGTTTTCTCCTCAATATTCCATCCTTCATCCTTATTTCATGATCCTTGAGCTATCTTAGTTGACCAGTAACCGTGGTTCAAGGTTTTTGTTGGTTCTTTTTTTTACTTTGTTTTTACACTCATTTTTCTTCAATCTTACAACGTTTGCACTATTGCCACTGACTTCGAGTGAGTTGATCATAATTCAAGATCTATTTTTAATTATCAACCTCCAAATTTTGTAATTTTTTTTGAAGATAAATTAACAATTAGTTAGTTATAAATTTGATTCATCCATTCATTTGTTTTTATGCATTTTATTATCAATTATAATTTTTTTATTAAAATTTACTTAATTTTAATTTTTTTTTATAAATTGTTTTTCATAATATTTTTAAAATTTCTAGAATTTTTTTTATTTATATTGTTTGTATTTATAGATTTTTAATCGTTATATTTTTTTTTGTGGTTGAAATCAATTTTTTTTCTTCAATTTTTTTCATTTATAATTTTTTTTGTCGATATAATGACTTTTGATTTATTTTTTTATTGTAACTTATTTTTTATTTTTAAATTATTTTTAAGAAAAATTATTTGTTCAAAATTTATGCATGTTTAAATTATATATTTTTATATATGTTTAATCACTTGTATTTAAAATTTTCAATGATATTTTTTGATCATTATGTATAATTGATTGTTGTGATAAAGTAATTATCAATAATTTATTGTTTTGATTATATGTTTTTATGTTTAAAATTTTTCTATTTATATATATTTTTAAATTTTTTTATGTTTTGATATATTCACCTTTTATATTACGATCTTAGGTATTTAATGGATCATAATTGGATAAATTTATAAAGAACCACTAATGAATATAAAAAAGGAGTTGATGTTTTTTTGGAATTTTCTAAATGAAATCTTCAAAAAAATGGTTTGATTTTCTGTCTATGCATAAAGTATTTGAATATGAGAAAGTTAAATTCCATATAAATTAAGGATCATCTCATTTTATATGGTCTTATACATAACTATACATGTTGGATTTGGAATGGTGAAATAATAGAAAATTTAACATCTAATGTTGATAAAAATATTCATCATGAGATAGAGGATCGTATTTAAGAATAAATTCACAACATAGGAATTGAAACCATTGAAAAAAAAAAAATTCTTGAATGATTTTATGAAGATTTTGAGAAACCACTATTCTTAAGTTGCACCTAATTTATAGTGTTATCAACAGTTTTGAGCTTAGTTAACTTGAAAGTAAGAAATGGGTGGAGTGATAAAAGTTTCTCTGAATTGATTGAACTTTTAAAAAAGATACTTCCAGAAGGAAATGATCTTCCAGATTATAATTATGATGCATTGAAAATATTATTCCCAATGGGATTAGGGTATAAAAAGATACATGTTTACCCCAATTATTGTGTGTTGTATAGGAAGGAATATGAATGTTTATCAAAATGTTCTAAATGTGGGACATCATAATATAAGATGGATGGACAATTCAAATCCGATTTATTCTCAAGTATCGATATCAAACCTCATATTGAATAAATCTAGTACCTTATAATAATTCCTCATTTAAAGTGTGTATTTTCAAATTCAAATGATGAAAAAAGGTTAAGATAACATACTGATGAGTGCACCTCTGATAGAAACTTATGTCACCCTACTAATTCACCATAGTGGAAGAGATTTGATAAAAAATATCCTAATTTTGGAAGTGAAGATAGAAATCTTAGAATGGGATTGTGCATAGATGGAATGAATTCATATCAAAGCCTCGGTAACCAACATAGTTTATGGCCAATTTTATTGGTAGTTTATAACATGTACTCACAGATATGTATGAAGAAAAAATATGTTATGATGATTTTTGGACCAAAACAACCAGGAAACAATATTGATGTGTATCTTTCACCATTGATTGACGATTTGAAACCATTATGGGAGACAAGTGTTATAATTTTTTATGCATACAAGAAAGATTATTTTATTTTGCATGTTATGATAACGTTTACTATAAATGAATTTCATGCATATGGAAACTTATCTAGATATAGTATTAAGGGACATAAATCATGTTCAATTTGTGAAGAAGATACTTTATACTATCAATTGAAGAATTAAATAAAGACAGTGTGTATGGGACATAGAATATTTTCGCAAATTGATCATCCTTATCGTAGATTGAAAAAAAAATAGTTTATAGGAATATAATTTCCCCCCACAACCACTGTAAACTAAAGAATATTATGAAAAGGTGAAAAATATTGATTTCACATTTGTAAAAAAAGTAAGTTATGGTCATCAAAAAAATACATGGAAGAAATATTCTATCTTATTAAAACTATTTTATTGGATATTTTTAGAGATAAAACATAACATTGACATTATGCATATTGAGAAAATCATATGTGATAGTTTGATTGGAACTTTTTTAGACATAAAAGGAAAAAAAAGATGGATTGCATATTATATTGGAATTAATATCCATGGGAATACATTTGGAGTTATCTCCCACTATAAAAGGAAACAAAACATATTTACCTATGACTTATCATACATTAAGAAAGACCGAGAAGTTGAATTTTTGTTAGTATCTGCATGGTATTAAAGTACCCAGTGGATATTCTTAAAATGTGAAGAATTTAGTGTTATTGAAGGATTTTAAATTAATAGGTTTGAAATCAAATGAATGTCATGTATTGATGAAACAACCGCTAAAGGTCAAACTATGTGGTATATTGCTAACACTTGCTAGAAATATTATCATCTGGTTATGGTATTTTTTCAAATCCATTTATAACAAAGTCACCGATAAAAATTTGTTAGATGCATTGAAGAATGAAGTTGTGCTCATACTTTTTCAACTAGAAATGTATTTTCCACCAATATTTTTTGATATAATGGTTCATCTGGTGATCATTTGGTGCATGAGATAAGAAATTTTGGGCTTGTTTATTTATATTGGATGCATCCTTTTGAAAGATATATGAAAATGTTGAAGGAATGTGTTAAAAATCCTTATAGACCGGAGACATTTATTATTAAAAAATATGCATCAGAAGAGGTGATTTTGTTATATACTAATTATCTGTATGAATTAGAGAATATTGATCTCCCTATATCTCAAAATTTGACAGTTGATAATGAAGGTAGATGGATTCATGGCTTAAAGGTGAAGTTCATTCCGCACGATGAAGTGATGCAGACACGTTTATACATTTTCAACAACACAGATGAAGTTTAACCATATATATCATCATATATTGCTGAATTAAAGGTAATATATCCTAAAATAAATGAAGTGGTTAATGATTGAGCATAAAAAACATTTGTTTCATGGTTTAATGTGAAATTCAACACATATTTATCTGCATCAGAAACATTTAAATGATTGAAAAGGGGAACCTATCTTAATGTGATCACATGGTATAGTTTTTATATTAATGGTTACACATTTTACACAAAAAATCAGGATGACAATAGTACTGTTCAAAATAGTGAGGTAATGGTCATTGCTGAAGCACTGCATTTTTCAAGTGCAAAAGATAAAAAACCAATTTCTGCATCAATGACATATTTTAGAGTTCTTGAAGATATATGGGAAATTTATTATACTAAATTTTGAGAAACAGTCTTTAAGTGTAACTAGGTTGAAAGTAACAGTGGTGTGAAACATGATGATTATGGATTTACACTCATTGATTTGAAAATATTTAGTTATAAATATGAACCATTTATCATGATGACACATGCAAAGAAAATATTTTATATTATTGATACATCAAATGATCAGTGATCCATTATTTTTCAAGGTAAAATAATTCATTTGGGTGATGAGGATGATGAGGATGTTATGGATTTATGTGAGGTTTCTTCATCTATTACATGATTTCAGGATGATAACAATGATTATAATGTAGATATAGTCCATGTTGTATGAAATTATCACGCTGAAGGGGTATGAGAAAACACTAAATTACTCTTCTAATTGTTCTGGTAAATTATTATAATCTATTTTTTATTATTGATCTCCAAATTTTATAAGTTATTTTTTTTCTTCATTTTTTTTCATTTATAATTTATCTATGTCTTTATAATGACTTTTGATTTTTTTTATTGCAACTTGATTTTCATTTTTAAATTGTTTTTAATATATATATTCTTTGTAAAAAATTTATGCATGATTAAATTATCTATTTTTATATGTGCTTATATTTTTCTCTTTAATCTTATAGTGTTCACTCTATTTTCATTGCCTTCGAGTGAGTTCAACAGAATTTAGGATCTATTTATATCAAAATTTTGTAAGTTATTTTTAAATTATTTTTGAAGACAAATTAACAATCTATTAGTTATAAATTACATTAATCCAATAATTTATTTGTATAAATTTTATTATCAATTACAATTTTTTATTAAAATTTGTTTAATGTTATAATTTTTTTTATGAATATAAATTGTTTTTCTATAATTTGTTTTTGGTTGCAACTATTTGTATTTATAATTGTTTGTATTTATACCTTTTTTTTCATTATAATATGTTTGTAGTTGAAATCGTTTTTTTCTTCAATTTTTTTCATTTATAAATTATTTTTGTTATCTATTATGAATAATAATTTATTTATTTATTATAGTTATTTAATTTTAATCAAATACAGGTACACATACTTTTGTTGAGGTAGCATAAATCTTTCAAAATGATAGACACTAAGGAAAGGGAACTGGGGTATGTATGTTTTTCATTTAAATAAATATATATAGTAATTAATTTATTTAATGAAATTAAACTTATATTTCTTAAAATTATTTATAGCTCGTCTTCTTCTCCAGAGAGAACATTACCTAAAGATGGTAGGCATGGGATTTCATGTTTAGAAAAACCATCACTCACACATGGAGAGAAAGGGGTGAAAATTAACTTTGATGAGAACGAATTCCCAATTGGCCCAAATGCCACATAGTTTAGGACTTACCTTGTTGTACAGAGTCATTGCAGGATAAGTATTTTATACCCTAATTGGAGGAGTGTTGACTAGTAAATGAAATATCTTTTATGGGAGTCTCTAATGGTAAAATTTCTAAAATTATTTATTTAGTTTTCCAATGGTTTAAATATTATACATTTCTTAATATTCTATTTAATCAATTACAAATGAAATTCCACTTTCAAGAGACAAATGGAATTAAAAAAAGTGTCCATGCTTTGTGGCTATAAGATAGAGAGATTTTAAGACAAAGTTGACTTCAACTTATATTTTTGGGATTAAAAAGGATAAAGATATATGCCTCAAGTACAAGTTGATAGATAGAGATACATGGTAGAAGTTTGTCTCATGATGGTAGGAGGAAGATTTTATGGTATTTTTTTGTTCTTTTTAAAATTTATTTGTTTTATTAATTTTCATTAATTTATAACTTATTTATTTTTTCTTATGTAACAGGCCTCTGGGAAAACTCACTAATAGATATAGTCTCACAATTTATACCCTCTTATATTGTCACGAAGTGGGTATCCTTTATTATAGGAACAAATGATTGCTAAAAAAACTTAGTGAATTAAGAGCCAAGTCAAGTAGCATCTTTAAAGAGGTTCCACTCGACCCTATGTATCCTCTAACTCATCATGAAAAAATAGAAAAGGGAAAGAATATAAAAGAAGGGAAAGTTTATTACTGATCCAACAAAGAGAGTATCTAACAAGATTTTAAATAATTAATTGTTACTTTTCATCAATATTACTATTTAGTAAATTTATCTTACTAATATTACATTTGAAAATATTACTTCAGGACGCCCTTCAAGAGAAAATGACATAGGTATTTTTATCCTTGAGAGTGGGAATGATATTCTTACCATTAATTAAGGAAAACTGGAATACCTTAACTACATCAGAGGGTATAAGGAGGGTGTTGAATTTAATTTTTTTTGGTCATGAACCTAGCAAGACATCAATGGGGGTATAATATATGGAAGAAATAGATTCTTTGAAGGCTGACCTGTGACACTTGAATGAGTCAATAAAGGTTAAGATTAAATCATTTGTATCATCTATGCTTGCAGAAGTGATAAGACAGATGCAACCTGTACAAACTTCCTACCCATATATGACACCTCCTCATTCAAACCCGACCATGTACTGTGAGTTTCATACTGGGGATCCCCATGTACATATTGTAGCATAAAAAAGTTTACATAATCTAGATGATTATGTACATTATCAACTTATATGATTAGGTTTGGTAAGAGTAGCAGTGCATGATATTATTAATCCAACTGTTCTAGTGTTGATGCCTACTAAGGAGGTTCCCATTATTGGGCAGAGTATTAGCCATTTTTTTAACTCATCCAACTAATCTTTGCCATCAGTTGACATATGAGGTATGCATTGGTTTTCATTTTTTATTTTTCATTAAATTCATAATTACTCAAAATATTTTCTTACACTTACATTATATAAGAGCATACAAAATCAAAGGAATCACTATAAAGGAAAGGAAAATTTCATGTTTCAACACCTTTAGATATTCCCCGAGATTCTGATTAGGTAACAAAGTTATGACATGTTTTTTTATATTAGATAATTATTATACTTTTCTGGTGAGTTTTGATATATGTGGAAGAAATTATACGTGAAATGTTTTTAAAACCGACATCATGGATGCTGTAAAGGGTGATAAGCTCAGTGTATCCATGTTGCAGTTGTTTTTCATGTAAGTAAATTTCTATTATTAATTTATTTTCATTAAGTAATCATATTTTATATTAACTTAATTAATTAATTTTTTAATCAGGTATCTTTATAGCCTTTTCATCCAATATGATTTCACTTATGTTTATAGTTTTATTAGCCTAAAATATATTTCAACAAAAGTGAAATATTTGAACCAAAAAACTAGAAATGAATATGTGTCTGAAAGATTCAAAAACACATGTATCACATATTGTTTTTTCCATTACTTGATGGGTAAGAACAAATATATAACTATGAACCACTATTCAATATACTATTATTAATGATTGATATATTATACTTTAGTGTAGATTGGATTTTATAGGTATTTTTTCCAAAAGAATGCAGAGCATATTGGTTGTGATCTTTATTGGGTGGCATTCGAAGAAGATTTAACAAGTTATTAAAGAAGTAAGTATTATTTCATGATTTTAGTTCTTCTTATTTTTCTCATTTTACATCAGTTTTGATAATTAATATTTGAAATTAAAATAGGTCATAGATTGTGTTCAATAGGGATCGCTACCCAACAATAGAACCATAAAAAATGATTATGTGAAAGCTCAGGTAGATAAATTATATATCAACAAATACTTGTTTTTTATTACATTTATTCTGTTTTATTTTTAAAATACTATTTCATAAATGTAATTTCATCATCAACAAGTGATTTTGGAATGTGGATATTATTTTTTAAAATTCATTTATGAGATAATCATGATCAAAACAATGATGGATTTTGAAAAAGGTTAGTTTCATTATAACACTTGTAATTTAAACCAATATGTTATGTTTTAAATTCATAACACTTTATTTTGTAGGTTTTCAAAGATGTTTCTTTGTATACATCCAAATAATTTAAACTCATTAAAAATTTATTTGAAAAATATTTTCTAAGTTTGAATAATTTGGATATTTATTTTCATTTAGGTGTGTATTTGTAAAAATTGTTATAAAAGTTCTTAATAAGTTTTGGTGCACTTGTTCTATTTCTGCTAGTTTGTTTGCTCAATTCGGTACTGTAGTTTGAGTTTTCAGGTGTGGGATTATGTAATTTTTGTAATATTTCTATTTTTTAAATTTCCATGTTAGGTTTTTATAAAACTGATGTGAAAATACCTCCTGACATGCTTTCTACAATGTTTTTTACTAAAAATCGACGTTGAAATCTTTCCAGGACATATTTCCACATTAGTTTTATAAAAATTGAATTCAAAGTCCTTATGTATATAGACATACTTTGGAAGTCATTTTTTAGTAACAACCAACATTTAAAGCGTGCCAGGAGGGATTTCTTGGTCAGTTTTATAAAAAACTGACATTTAAAGTCCTCTATTTATCGTCCTTTGTAAGGGTTTTCAACTTCAGTTTACAAAAACCGATACAAAAACTTTCAATTTCAATATATCCTATATCAACATCGCTTATAAACTGATAATGAATGGTAGAAAAATATAACATTAAAATTGTTTTTTCTATTAGTGTAACCTTATTATAGACACATGGATCACTTTCATTCTTGATGAAGCCAAATTATCTTATGGATTCATCAAAACAAACATTCCATAACTGTGATGCCTGCTTCAACCCATAAAATTTATCTCTATATACTTCACACTTTATTGGAACTATATAACTTAATAAACCCTTTAGTTTGAGTCGTATAGACATCTTAAACCAACTTCCCATTTAGAAAAGTAGTTTTTTCATCCATTTTCTAAATTTAATAATCATGAAATGATTCTATTGCAAGTAATATTCTAATGAATTTTATCATTTCTATTGGTGAGAAGGTTGTGTCACAGTCTATGACTTGATGTTTCCTGAAACCCTTCGCTATCATTCTTGCCTTATAGGCATTTAATTTACCATCAATGTACAAATTTTTCTTGAATACCCATTTTCACCCTATGGGTTTTACATCAACTAGAGGGTCCCCCAAAATCCAAACTTGATTTTGATACATGGAATCCATCTCAGAATTCACGAAATCTTTCCATTTAGTAGCATATTTTCCTTATAATTCTTTCTTATTGTTTAGAGGTTCATCATTCTCTAGGAGTAATGTGTCACCTAACCTGATGATAAAAAAACCATAACGATCTAGTTTTCTAACCTCTTGCGTTGATCTATGCAATAATTTTGTATTGGGAACATCTTCATGTCCCATAGAGTCTTGTGGGGATTATTCCCATGCCAACTCTTGTGCATCTAGAGTATTAACTTTATCGAAGTCAATCTTACTCCCACAATTTTAAATGGAAATGTGTTACCTTTCTAGAAACATGGCATGAATTTCCACGATTTCTTTCTTATTTGAAGGGTTATATATCCTTTAGTTTCTTTAGGATAGCCTATAAAGATGCACTTCATGGTTCAGGATTCCAATTTTTCACTAGGTGTAGTCTTGAAAAAAGTCTTGCATCCCTATACACGTAAGTGTGATAGATTGAGATTCTTTCCACAACAAAATTAATATTTAATCCCATATGTTTCTTTAGTTACACTACAGGAAAACGGGCATTTCACGGTGGTTTTAAAAACCACCGCTAAATAGTTTTCGGGTCGGTATTTCACTGCGGTTTTTCGCAGCGGTTTAAAAACCACCGCAAAATGTGTTAATTTTTTTTCGAGGATTAGCGGTGGTTTTTTAAAAAACCACCACGAAATAGCAGCAGTTTGGGTAAAACCACCGTGAAATGAAAAGAAAAAAATTAAAAAAACATGAGGAACCCCGAAATCACTAAAATGACCATAACTTTTGATCCAGGCGTCCGTTGGAGTGCCACGACCAGTCAAATCGAAGCTCATGAAGAGATCTAGAGGCACGTATAATCAAAAACATGAGACAGTTTAAGGTACAGAAGATATGAGAGTTATAAGAAAGTTAAAAAAAGTTCTCCAACTTCAAACGACCATAACTTTCGCTCCGGGTATCCGTTTGGACTCTACTACATATCAAATCGAAGCTAGCAAAAAGAGATAAACGCTAATTCCACACAAGAAAGCTTCTGTTGTGTTTTTAAACCCCCAAAACCCCTTAGAAGGCCTCTAAAACCCTATTTCTGTCACCGGTGTCCCGTCGAACTTGTCTTCAAACGGACCTAACTTTTGATCCGTGTGTCAGTTCGGACTCCTCCACCTGCCAGATCATAATTCATTCCATGAGCTTCAGTTTGACTAGTCGCGGTTCCAACATGGACTCCTGGATCATAAGTTATGGAATTTTTAGTGGGTATCGGGTTTGTTATGTTTTTCGATGCCTCGTTTCTAGCACCCGTTCCCCGTCAGCTTTTTTTTAAATGGTCGTAACTTCCGATCTGTTGGTCCATTCGGTCACTTTAACCTATCAGGTCAAAGATCGTTTCAGGATATTTGATTTGACTGGTCACAGATCTGGAATGGACTCTCGGATCATAAGTTATCTTCATTAATGTGAGTCCAATGTTTTTGTCACTTTATGACCATTTTGACGGGTTTTAACGGTTGCTCCATTTATTACTGTTTATTTGGGTTTCCATGACTTGTTATCTTTATTAATGGTTTTTTTGGGTTATTATGATGATTATATTGAATTCTTAAGGGGTTTTCCAGAGTTATCATGAGTTTTCATGCGTTCTCATGCTTTCTAATGCTTCCTTCTTCATGCTTCTCCATCCGTTTTCATGCGTTTTCATGATTTTTCATCCCTTATCATGCCTTTTCATACTTTTTCATGTGTTTTATTTATTATTTATTATTTATTATTTATAATGTACTTTAATTTATTTATTATCTATTATTTTTTACTGGTTATTAATTATTAACTATTTATATTTATTATTTATATTTATTTATTATTTATTATTTATTATTTATTATATATTATTTATTATTATTCATAATAAAATATTATTATTATTGATAATAAAATAATATTATTATTATTAATATTTGTTACTGGTTATTTATTATTTATTATTTATTATTTATTATTTATTATTTTTTATATATATTATATATTATATATTATATATTATATATTATTTATTATTATTAATAATAATATATTATATATTATGTATTATTATTTAGTTATTATTTATTATTTATTTTTATTTTTATTTATTCTTTATTATTCATTATTATTATTATTATTTATTATTTATTATTTTTTATATATTTATTATTATCTATTAATTAATTTTTGTTTATTATTTATTATTTATTATTTATTATTTATTTATTTATAGTTATTAATTATGTGTTATTTATTATTTATTAATTATTATTTATATTTATTTATTATGTGTTGTTTACTATTTATTATTTAATATTTATTATTTAATAATTTATTATTTAGTATTTATTATTTATTTAGTATTTAGTATTTATTTATTATTTATTATTTATTATTTGTTATTTATTATTATTTATTGTTTATTATTTATTATTTATTATTATTTATTATTATTTATTATTATTTATTATTATTTATTTTTTTGTTTATTATTATTCATTATTTATTATTATTTATTTTTTGTTATTTATTGTTTATTATTTATTATTTATTATTATTTATTGTTTATTATTTCTTATTTATTATTTAATATTTAATATTTAATATTTAATATTTGTTTATTATTATTTATTGTTATTGTTATTATTTATTGTTTATTGTTTATTGTTTATTGTTTATTGTTTATTATTTTTTATTTATTATTTATTATTTATTATTTATTATTTTTTATTTATTATTTGTTTGTTATTATTTATTATTTACTGTATTATTATTTTATTGTATTATTATTTTAATTTCGTAATTTTATTATTTTATTATATTATTTTCATAATTTTATAATATATGTAAATATTATTATAATTTATTTGTTATTTATTATAATAAACCGTAAATAATAGTAAATAAATAACTCAATAAATAACTAATAAATCAATAATTATTAATTATTAATTATTGATTATTAATTATTGATTATTGCTTATTGTTTAATTATTATTGAGTTTATATCTATTGGTTATGTATTATTTTTTTTTTCAATTAGTATATATAAGTATGTTAAATTCTGTTTATCAACCACATGGCGAGCTTGCTGGAGTGGTAAAGTCTTTGGAAAATATGCAAGAGGTTAGGGGTTTAAATATCAAATAAATAATAAATAATAAATAATAAATAATAAATAATAAATAATAAATAATAAATAATAAATAATAAATAATAAATAATAAATAATAAATAATTAATAATTAATAATTAATAATAATAAAAATAAAAAAATAAAAAATAAAAAAAATCAAAAAACCGCCGTGAAACGTTCTATGACGGTTTTGAAAACTGCCGCGAAGTACTCAGTTAAGGGAATATGTTGTTGTTTATAACGCGTATTCCCAAAAGGATAATGGAAGAGTTACTTGACTCATCATTGATATGACCATGTCAAATAAGGTCCCATTCCTCCTATAGGTGATTAATGAATGTTTGGTTAAGATACTCTTCACCTCGATATGAGAAGAGTGCCTTAATCTTATTTCCAAGCTGGTTTTGTACTTCATGTTGGTATTCATTAAACATATGAAAGAAATCTGATTTATCCTCATTAAGTAGATATAGCCATACCTACTATAGTCATCGGTAAAAGTGATGAAACACAAAAACCCACCCCTTTCCTCCATTGTAAAAGGACCACACACATCAGTATGAACCAATTCCAGTAATTTAGTGGCTCTTTCTCCTTTCCCAAAGAAGGGTGATTTTGTTATTTTCCCTTATAAACAAGCATGAAATACATCTAGGGGTTTTAACTCAACTGAGTCTAAATACCCTACTTGATGTAATTTTTGTAAATGTTTCTCATTTACATGACCAAGACTGATGTTCCATAGGCACGTGCTATATGAGTCACATTCACTAGTTTTGTTATTTATTGTCATTATAGGGTTTTTGAGTTCAAGTATATACAAACTATTATTATGATGTGTGGTACGTTTATTTCATGCATATATTTTAGGGTGTTTTAATGCACTGATTTATGAAATTTAATTGATATTCTTGCTAATATTTGGGATGTTTAACTTTTTTTTCAATTTATGGTAGGATACTACCAATATTTGGAAAAGGAATAAAAATATATGAATATTGTGAGCTGAAGACACTTCACGCTACAACACAAAAGCATCCCAGCGGGACACTAGAAAATTGAAGCTAAAATAGAGTTGGGTAGCATTTAAGAGATCTGGACAACACCATTTTCACAACATAAAAGAAGACATCCCATGATGATGGATGCCCATGGGATACTTTTAGGGCACAAAATGGATAAACCGAAGAAAAATGGAGGTTCCAGTGCTGGAAATTAAAGATTCATGTCATGAAAATAGTATAAGGTGTGAAAACAGTACAAGGTGTGAAAATAGTACGAAGTGAAGAAGGATAAATCAGAGGAAGGCCCAACACTTTCATGCTGTGAATCCAATTCATGCCATGAAAGTTGCTTGATAGACCCAATAACGGGCTTTTGATGGGATTTTCAATAAGATACTTTTTATTCATGACTTGAGTGCCCATTTAATGCATGGACCAGACCCGTGCTTCATTATGGGATGTAATTATGATGAACTAAATACAACATGATCCCCATTGAAGTATATAAAAAGAGGGATGATCTCCTACTTCCATGGATATATTTAGAGGCTAAATATTAGAGAGAGAAGCTGGGTTGTGCAGGATCCTCACCAGTTCGATATCTCTACACTTTTTTATGCTTTCTTTGAATTTTTTCCTTTCTTATTACTCTCTCATCACCAGGATGAGGGGGGTAAAACCTGCCTTATGTTAGGGTTATGTAGCCAAAGGGGTAAGGTTTCATTGGATCCATTTCTTATTCTTATCCATGTATTTGGTTTGCTGCAAATTGTTTATCCAATTCCAATATCTTTTTTTAATCATGACCATAGATTAATAAATATGAAAGGAACATTATAATTGTGAAAATGGTTACCTTGAATTGAGGCATGACCATTTTTAAATTTAGGGAAACAAAGTTTAAATATAGTATCGAGAAAAACTCAATTTGGTAATTCTCTAATTACCTGACCATGGGAAAAGGGGTATTGTCAGGTTGAGGAGAGGATACCATGACCATTGGATCCAACTTGTCTCAATTCCAACACCAAACATGGATTAATAATTTAATTACTAAAATCCAATTACATCTAAACCTTTAAACTACAAAACCACAAAATTCTTTCAAAACTTGATTTTCAAAACCCAAACGACTTTACTTTGTTCTCTTTTTCATTAAACTGTTTTCAAAACCAATATTTGTTCTTGGAATCTTTCTTAAAATCAATCAAATAAAACAATTTTATTTAAAAACCTAATTAAACTAATTTCACCATCTATGTGGGTTTGACCTCTATCTATTGTATACTGAATTTTAATTAATAAATTTCACTGGTATGAGTTTTATAAATTTTATATTTTGATTAGACCTTTAGGTAAATAACGACACCATTTGGACCTATCAATATTCCACACCATAACATTTTTTATCCTTATAAAAGTGACAAAATTTATTTCAAAACTTTAAATAAAATCCCATAGTGTACAAACTCGACACTAAGATTATGTTTCTGGTAACTGAAGGAACATAATAACAATTATTCAATATAAAAACTAAACCACTGGGCAAAGTCAGGTGATAATATCCCACTTCTAAGGCTTCTAGTCTCACACCATTTATAGCTTGGAGATACATCTCGCCCTTTTGAATCTTATGAAAAATACTTGGTTCCTATATTTGAATACAAATGTGTGAGACACATGATATATCCAATACCCAACTTATAGATAAAGAAAAATTGCATTCAATGACAAAAATACCTGAAGTGGAAGTGTCACCTGGTTCTTTTCACCAGCTCTGCAATTCTTATTATAGTGGCCTTTCTTACCACATGAAAAATAGATAGCCTCATGTTCATTTTCTTACCACTATATATTTATCTTTTTGGAAGGGTAGTGCATTGTTCTGTTTGGCTTGGGCTTAGCCTTAAACCCCTACTATTGCCCTTCCTCCTCTTATTTACCTTAAGAACTAAAGAATTGGTATTATTAATATCCTTATCTTTTTAGTGAACTAAATCCAATTGATATGGGAGAAACCTTTTCATGTTATTCATATTTTAATTAATAATAAAAGTAAAAAAAATTTGTAGTAAAGAGGAAATAATGAGACCAATCACTATTTCTTAATTTAATTTGAACCCAAGGGATTCAAGTCTCTCGATGTATCCAATCATCTTGAGTACATGAGGTCCTGCTTGATTTTTTTCTACTGTCGTGCACTTATACAGTGCACTTGATATCTTATACCTTTATTTCCTAGATCTCTCCTGATATAACTATTTGAGATGAGTTAGAATATTGTAGGCATCTTTGAACTCATGTATTTTCTACAATTGACTGGACATAGATGACAATATGATACATTATACATCAAGTGTATCATCTACATGATTTTTTCATTTATCTTTATCCTCCTTTCATGCTCCTTAAGGGGGATCAATGAGAAGTGATAACTCCAACACATAAAGCTTCCTCTCTTGGAATAGTACTATGCACAAGTGCCTGTACAACTCCTGGAAGTTATGACTAGTCAGGATATTTTATTTGTCTATAATTGATTGTAATGATAATAAAATAGTGGTATTGGTGATTTCCATTTTTATCCACATTAAATAAATTTTAGCTGTTAGTACTTTATCTTGATTATAGTTTAGATATTACTAATTAATTAAATCCTTAAACGTATTCCACTATTTTATTGAAGCTCAATATCCCTCACTAATAGATTTAGAATACCCAATTATTTGAGTAATATAGTGGAAAAGATCCTTGAAACCTCTACTCATAGTCCAAGCTTTGTCTATACCACTAATAGAAGAGTTTCAAGGTATGCACTATACTAGAAACCACATTAACTCATGGTTCCTTGAACTGTTTAGTGAAGTCCCAATTTCTTGGAATCATAACCTTGATTATCTCAATGCTTTTCCTCTAAAGTGGTAGAAAAATAGATTTTACTACTTCTTTACTAGCATATTTAATTAAATCAACCCATCACTCTCATAAGAACTCCCTGGTAGTCGGAGGTACCCTCAACCAAGGTTAACGAGCACCCTGTACACCCAGTTTTGTTCAAATTTGAGTAACGAAAGACATTTATGACTTAATATTACTTTGAGGGTTTTTAATATTTGTCTACAAATGTAATCATTTTCTATTAGTTATGTTCATATTATGTTGATTCACCTACAACTGAACATGAATTAATAGAATACATTCATCACGTATTTATAAGTTTTTCTATTTATTATTTTATGTGTTTCCCACATACATGTAAATGCATATAATAATAAACAATGCATAAAGAAAATAAACTAACTGACTAGTATTGATCATCTAATATTGGTTGATCTATTTAAACTCAATGGATTGACCATGGCCTAGGAGGATAATACTTGAGCTGGACCTTGACTCATATCACAGTTCGTCCCTGATCTAGTGTTTTCACATCTTTTCTAGGAATTCACCTCTTCTTGGTGTGGTTCACATCTTAAAATGTCATCGTCAATAGTACATGAATACTCACACACATGTGAGAGGATCTTGGAAAGCGCAATATACATATAGAAAAACTGATGTATGCACAAACCCTTATACATATTAAAATGAAAAAGATGATGCATAGACCATCAAAAAATTAATTAAATATTACAATCATCGCATGCAGTTGTAATAATTAATTAAATAAAAATAATCTCATATAAAAAAAGTCATTTATAGCTCACAACCATTCAATAGATAAAATAAATGCATGATAAAATTAAAATACAATAAATTTAAGTTTTAGGACATTTAAATGAATTAAATGAATTATTTAAATTCAAATAATTTAATTTCATTTAGTCCTTGAATTAATTTAATTTTTCTTCCAAAATTAAATTACTTTTTTCAAATAATAAAATTATTATAATTTTTTTAATATTAAAATTAATAAATTAATTTTTGATTCTATTAAAAAACAATTGGGCCCAAAACCCCATCCAGGCCTATTTTGGATTGGTTTGACCCACGCAGGCCCGTTCCAGGCGAGGTAGACCCCATGTAGGGAAGCTCTAGGTCAGGTGGACCTGCCCTGATATGTTCTAAGTCAAGTAGAACCACTGAACCATTCTAGGTTTAACAGGACCTGGGTTACCCCACAGGTAACCGATTTTAGGATACGAGTTTCCAAAAGGGGGTTCAAGAGCGGCACAAGTGCTGATAGGGGGCCAACCAGGAGAGATGAGCCTGGGAAGGAGGGCACCCATTGGGAGAGACACTATTGAGGTTCATTGTTCACAACTAGTGATTGGTGGAGGGGATGACACGACAGTGACAGGGGAGTAAGTTCGATGACGGGTGAGCAGTAGTGATAGTGTGGTGAAGGCCATAGGAGGTAGGAGGAGTGGGGAAGTTGGGGCAGGAGGGTCTGTTAATATCAAAGGCAACCCAATAATGGGAGGCCATGATGGTGTAACATCTAGGTAGGGTGGCATTGAGGGAGGTGAAAATCAGGTGGGAATGAGGTTCCACGGGAGAAGGCTTCTAGCAGAAGCTTCTTTTGATTTTTTTTATTATACTTTGTTTTTTACATGTTCTACTACCCCCCATTCTTTCAATATATATATTTTTATTTTTTATTTCAATAATTACCCAACCACCCCATAATTTTTTTATAATATCCTTCCGATATAAAAAAAAATCCCCCCTTTAAACTTTCAAAATCCTAATCATGTAGGTTTTTTGAAAAAATAATTCACCCGTGAGTTCAACCTCCAGTTGGAATAATTCTGATCATCAGAATTACGGTGGAAAAAACAAAACGAATCTTTGAAAAAACACCTATAAAATTATAATTCACAAAAACAAACACACACACACACACATATATATATATCTGTGTGTGTGTGTGTGTGTGTCTGCATGTATGTATATATATGTATATATGTGTTCTTCAATTTTAACCCACGTATCGATCCAAATTAATTTCTTTTAATGAAAGTAACCTGGCCTTATGAGATCGGATTGACATGCGGTTGGAACTTTTGGGACCATATTAAATATCTCTATATAAATTTATGGAAATTTTAATGTTCTTGTCTTAGAAAATTTTCACAATCGCTCTGATACCACTTGATGGTACTGGGGCACACAATGGAAGCCGATTGGATGAATTTTCATCATTGGAGAGATGAAACTTCATCATATCTAGTGATCCAAACCCTAGTAAAGGTTTGAGGATATCATTTGGAATTAATTAAGTAAAAAAATAAACATGAATGATAACCTCATTCAAATCAGTGGTGTGTTCGACTATAGCTCATTGCCGGTAATTGTTGCTCGAAGGATCCTAGATTGAATCTGTCACAAACCGAATCTAGTCTCCATGAAAACCAGCACCAAACCCAGCCCGTGACAAGTCCCTAAGGGCATTCCCTAACCTCACAGGCTGGAAAAAGTGTCTGGGTATCATATATTTTGGTTTGGGAATGATTTACCTGAGTATGGACATATAAAACATAAAAAACAATCGATAAACCGAATCTGAAAATTCATGCCAAACAAGATTTAAACAAAATCCAGAACTGAATACATATGTTTAAACATAAAAAAATAGGTCCAAATACACATAAAAGTAGAATCAAAATATCCCCAAGGACTCCACATGACAAGGGGTCATCACCCACAAGTCGTCTCCACAACACTGCACCATGGAAGGGAACTAACAACCCAAACCGCCATCACCCAAGGCCTTGCCTTTACCTTTGTTAAATATGATCAAGTATACTTACACCCAAGGGGTGTAAGTAGGGTGTGGGACTAAGACCAATAGGATAACACTAATAGATTTCATATAGTAAGCAATACAAGATAAAAATCATGCCAGTTTTGATAAACAAGAAGTGGTGGAAATAATTTCTAAAGAATGAAGCCTTTAAATGTAAACAATTTTCAAAGGGAATTTTCCTTGAGTGAGAAAATTTTAATAAAACATGTAATATAATATATTTTTCAGCTAAAAACACAATATTATATTGATAAATACAAAATATTCAATGAGCACTAATCTTGGGAACACCCCTAGGCACTAGTTAGTCTCGGGCCCCATGTACATCGTATCTCGGTGTACATTAACCATAGAAAAATCTGTTCTCATGCACGATCCACTAGTAGGTAATATAACCATAACCTAGTGGTCCTCAACCATCATCAATATAGTTTTTTAGCATTGTATTTATCCATTTTTCTCAGTGAAACAGGGATAAAATCACTCCGGATCTTTAGCGTACTAGTACATATCCACCCTCCTAGATACTTGAGTTTTCCCCTTTGTGCTCAAACCATTTTCACATATTACAAAAATCTATTATCACATAAAAACATCATTTTTGGTCATAATCAACTCAAAAAAGTAGCTACACATGCTTTTCACCACTTACATCACTCAATAAAACCTTTAGAATTTCAATAGAATAACTTCAAAAAAGTTAACAATGTTTTGCACACAAAATCCATTAAAACTCTACTTTGAACACTATGTGAATTCCCATATCAACCAAAATATAATTTTCATCACTATTTTTTTATAAATCCATTACAAGAGTTATAAAACAACCCCAATTGGCTTAACATAGTATAGACATGTAAACCACCCAATTTAACACAAAATTGGTACCTAAAAATCATTTGCTCAGCAAACATCACCAAAAAAAATTTAGCAGTAAGGATAATGAAGGAGAAGTGTGCTAAAAATGTAAATGAATAAAATCTAACTCATCTAGCAGTGCTTACACGTGGAATCACCTACAATAAGTTTCAAAACCCTTGAATCTTTGTGCGAAAGTTCAACCGCACCACCACCGCACCACAAGGGACTTAGATCAAGCATAAAATCACAATATTAGACCAAGAAACCCAATATCAAACCCTAGATTCAAATCACCACTTACTGGACATTAGTAACTTCAAGAAGAAATGGAAGAAACCCTAAGAAAATGGAAGAAACCTTAAGAAAATGGGAGGAAGAAGGAAGGAGACCCACTTACTTGAGGGATCTTGAAGAAATCGACCCAAATACACTATTAGAAAAAATTAAAAACAACTAAAAATGAAAGTGAGGTTATAATAAGGCTGATAAGGCCAAGTGATAACTGAAATGGGGGAAAAAGAGTAAAAATTGAAGGATTTATGAAGAAAACAAGTTACCTCTTCAAAATCTGGATGATTTGAGAAATCTTAAGAAGTTATGACCTAATTTGCAATGCATATGAGCCCCAAAGAGGGGGAAAATAGAATGGGCGTGTGCCTAGGGTTAGTGGGCTTAGTTGAGAGTTGTAATTACCAAAAAATCATAAAAATTGAATAAGATATTAAATAAACAATTTTTTAAACTGGAAATGAGCTTACGGGCTGGCCCAATTCCTTAAATAAAAACTCAAATCCACCATGATTATGGATTCCTAAAGGGTCAAAATTGATATCGTGGTGTTAATAGGTCAGAGTATTCCATTTTGGAAGTGGAATGGGTGCAAAATTTTGAAAAAATAAAGAGTTATAAAGGAAACAAATTTTGTTTTTAAATCTGGAAATGAGATCACGGTTTGAACCAAATCATGAAAACTCACCCTTTCCTCAAAAAATGCATGAGAAACCCCCACAACAAAGAAATAATGGAAATTAGATGAAATTTACCTTTAAAATAAGTCATGGATGTGACAATTCTTCCCACCATAAAAGACTTTCCACCCCAAAAAGTCAACCTAAAGCTTGATCAGAAAACAAGAATGTGTACTCCATCTCAACCCACAAATTCCAATCCCAATTATCATGTGTATCATTCCCATGCTACCAAAGAACCCGGACCAGTGGAATAGACTTTACTTGAATCACCTTTTCTTGGAAGTCCACTATTCACACCGGCCGCTCAAAAATAGATAAATCAGGATCTATATCCAACTCCTCCCAATTCAGTACATGGGATGGATTTGGGTTGTATTTATTCAACTGGGAGACATGGAAGACATCATGGATGGATTCCAACTAAGAAGGTAAGGCCAACCTATATTCCACCTTGCCAATATGATCGGTGATCTCAAAAGGTTTGACATATCGCGACGTCAGCTTCCCTTGCTTTCCCAATCGACGATGGCCCAAACGAGGGACCACTTTCAAGAATACCCTGTCACCCACAAAAAACTCTAGGTCTCGACGCCTCTAGTCAACATATGATTTATGGAGACTTTGAGCTATCAATAAGCATTTCCTGATCAACTTGGCCTTCTCAGATTTCTCTTACACTAGACTCGGCCCCAGTAGTGAGGTCTCACCTACCTCATCTCAACACAGGGGGACCGACAAGGCCAACCATAGAGCGCCTCAAAATGAGCCATTAGAATCTAGGATTGGTAACTATTATTATAAGAAAACTCCACCAATACCAAATGGATATCCCATGAACCTTCAAAGTCCAAAACACATGCACAGAGCATGTCCTCCAAAATCCGATTCACTTGCTTTGTTTGACCATCCGTTTGAGGATGGTATGCCATGATCATCTTAATCTGAGACCCCAAGGCCTTCTGAAGGCCTTCCCAAAACTGAGAAGTGAAACATGGGTCTCTATCTAAGATAACTACTAACGACACACCATGGAGCCTTACCACCTTCTGAAGATACAAATGACCCAACTCATCCACTTTAATTGTATCTATGATCAGAATGAAGTGGGATGATTTTTTGAGACGATCAATCACTACCCAAATGGAATTCTTACCCTGAGGTGTATGAGTCAATCCAACATTGAAGTCCATGGAAACCTTGTCCCACTTCCAGGTAGGAATGGGTAATGGCTAGAGCAAACCGGAGGGCCTTTGATGCTCTTATTTCACCTACTGGCATGTGTAGCATCTCGACACGAAGTCCGCAATGTCTCATCTCATACCAGGCCACCAGAACTACCGATGAACATCATAATACATCTTGGTGGAACCCGGATGGATAGCCCACTAAAACTGGTGGCTATCCTGCATCACCACCTTCTGTAGAGATAACAACACTACTGAACGACCCTTAAAGCACAAGATTACCTTAGGAAACAACGACCAATCAGAAGACGTCTCCCCACCACGAAGAAACTACTTTGACCATTGAAAAAGCTCATCACTAGGTCATTCCTACTGAATTAGCTCCACCAGAGAAGGAGTAAAATGAAAGATCTCCAAGAATGCACCCCCATTTTTCTCCCTGGTCTTCACATGCATCTGAGAAAAGAGTGCCATCAGAGTCCACTCATCACTGGAATTCCTCAAAGCCTACATTGGGAATCTACTTCTTAAGGCATCAGCCACCATGTTACCCTTTCCTGGGGTATAGAAAATGTCAAAGTTGAACCCCTGCAAGTAATCAATCCAACGACGCTGCCTCAAGTTAAGGTCATTCTGCAAGAAGATATAGGCCAAGCTTTTGTGATCATAGTAGACCACACACTTCTACCCAAATAGATAGTGATGCCATGTCTTCAAAGCATGCATAACAGCTGCTTACTCCAAGTCATGGGTCGGGTAATTCTTTTCGTGTGGTCGGAGTTGGAGAGAGCCATATTCCCCCACATGATCATCCTGCATAAGCACGCACCCGAGACCCATACCTAAAGCATCACAATGCACCACATACCCCTTTCCAGCCTCTAGAAAAATCAGAATAGGGGTGGTAGTCAACCACCTCTTCAACTCCTTGAAGGATTCCTGACATTCTGGACCCCATAAAAACTTCACCCCTTTCCAGGTGAGCATGGTCATTGGTGAAACAAGCCGAGAGAAATCCCTAACAAAACACCTGTAATAACCATCCAGACCAAGGAAACTTCTGATCTCAAACATGTTCTTCAGCTACTCCCATGACATAACCACACTGATCTTCTCAAACATGTCCTTGAAGGATGCCTGACATTCTGTCCCCCATAAAAACTTCACCCCTTTCCAGGTGAGCACGATCATTGGTGAAATAAGCCGAGAGAAATCCCTAACAAACCACCTGTAATAACCAGCCAGACCAAGGAAACTTCTGATCTCAAACATGTTCTTCAGCTACTCCCATTACATAACCACACTGATCTTCTCAGAGTCCACTAAAACCCCCTTCTTTGAGATCACATGCCCCAAAAAATTTCACCTCCCTGATCCAGAAAGTGTACTTGGACAACCTTTCATAAAGGTGATGCTCTCACAAAGTGACCAGAATGATCCGCAAGTGATGCTCATGTTACTCCTCGGATCCTGAATAAACTAGGGTGTCATCCAAAAATACCATGACAAAATAATTGAGATACTAATGGAACACCCTGTTAATGAGTTCCATAAATACCGCTAGATCATTGGTCAATCCGAAGGGCATGAATAAGTACTTGAAGCGGCTGTACCTACTTTGGAAGGCTGTATTTGGGATATCTACCTCTTTCACCCTGAGTTGATGATAGCCTGAATGCAAGTCTATTTTAGAAATCCACCTTTCCCCCTTCAACTGATCGAACGAGTCATCTATTCGGGGTAAAGGATATTTGTTCTTGATTGTTACCTTATCTAGCTTTCGGTGGTCAATGTACAACTGGAGGGATCCGTTAGCCTTTTTTGAAAACAACACATGAGCGGCCCAAGGAGAGATGCTCAGGTGAATGAATACTTTGGATTATAATTCTTCCAAATATATCTTTATTTCCCTCATCTCAGTGGGGGCCATGTGATATGAGGGAAGAGATATCAGCTATGTTCCCGGTGTCAGATCAATCGAGAACTCCACATCCCGCTCTGAGGGAAAGCCTAAAAAATCATCTGAAAATATCTCCAAAAACTTATCCACTATATGAGGTAGTCCACCATCAGAATCATGACCATTGTAATCTATAGTGAGTGATGATAACTGAAAAACAATATCTCATAACTCTGGGAGTAGAGGTTCTGCATGACTCGACCGAGGATCCCATTCCCCACGAAAAACATGAAGACTCCCATCAGGTGCTGTGAAATTGACCTGCCACCTATAGCAATCGATGTGTGCCTGAAAGTGTACCATACAATACATACCAATTATCACGTCAAATAGATCCATATCTAAGACTAGGAGGTCCCACTCCATCTCAACCCCTGACATAAAAAGTTCACATAATGGGCACCTGAGACCCTGCTCCTTCTTTCCCAGCAGCGTCAACAACTCCATCGCAAAGGACCAAAGATCAGTTGAAAAATCAATCATGTTCATAAAATAGGAATAAATGAATGAAACAGAGGCACCAATATAAAAAAGAGCAGCATCTATAGAATATTCAATCAAAACGGTACCTCGAACTGCTGGCGGTCTTGCCTCTGATCCTACTGATGCCTGATCCACTTCATGGAGATGTCTGGTCTCTACCTAAGGATGACCACTAGTCTATGGTTGTGCCCTAAACTAGATCTAACTAGAAGATGACCCAACCCTACCACCACGACCACCAAATCGTGATCCCCCCATCCTCGACGGCACTGATTAAGCTGGTACTCCTCTTGAATCCACTGATCCTTCCCCACTCTGAAGTGGACGTGCCACCCCAAAAAAGCACTGCAAGTGACCCATACCTCCACATTGATAATAGACATTCAAAGGAAATGGGAATGATGGTTAGATGTTCCCCGACCTCCCACACTGGTGGCACATGATAGATCTCACATCAGAATGCATAGATGAAAACTGCTTGGAAGAGTGGCTTGAACTACCACCTCCCTTCTTCCCCTACTCCACTAACTTACCTTTCTTATCTAAAGAGATACCACTTCCCACTAATGATACTATCCCAAAGAAACCATCCCTCCAATTTCGATCAATCTTCACCATACATGCCCAGTCAACCACCTCAGCCTAGGTCCTCAACTTAAACAAGAAAACCTGGGATTATATCTCTGACCGTAAGCCTTTATCAAACCTCTAGGCCTTCGCTTTCTTATTAGAGATGATTTCAGGAGAATACAAAACTAGATTAGAAAAACGATTGGCATACTCCATCACAGAAAGATCCCCTGAATAAGATCCATGAACTCTCAGGATCTAGCATATTCCAAGACTTCAGGGAAGTACTGTTCATTGAATATGACCTTGAAATATTCCCAGCGCATCTTCTCATTATTTATAGTTTGAATTACTGATTCCCACCACTTGAGGATAAGACCCTATAATAAAAAAGAGGCACACTTCACCCTAACCTCCTCGGGTGTGTCCAAGAACTCGAACATGCACTCGATCTTTTCGAGCCATTCCTCTGCTTCCTAGGGTTCTATGCTACCTTAGAAAGTATGAGGCTTGTTTTTTAGGAACTCCTGAGACTTTTCCTTCCTAGGACCAGTCTCATATTAGCTAGCAAGAAATGAAACAAGAGATGATCTATGTCCTAGAGCTTGTACAGCCCGAACCACAACCTCTACTAACCTCTGATCAAGTAGTGAGGGAGAACTCTCTCCGACTTCCTCCCATGGGTGCATGCGATCTTTCTGGGGAGGCATGTTGCTACAAAAAACAACAGTCATAAGAAAAAAAATCAGTACAAAATTTCTGAAAATTTCATCAATAACATAAAATATAAATAATCCAAACACATTACAATGATAAAATAAACAACTAACCCACCCCCACCCGATGTCCACGTGTAGTCCACAGTCCAGACGTCTCACCTGGAAGTGAAGTCAAATAAAAAATTCCAATGTCCCATGGTGAATTGAGGTCTTCCAAGAGTGGTGCGGGTTAAGCACCCTAATCATGACCAAAAATCTGAGTCTCGATAGTCCTAGCTCCTGTCTAGCCCGACTCATCCCAAAATAATAATATAACCCAAAACATTAACCTCCTCTGATACCATTTTGTCACAAACCAAATTTGGTTGCCATCAAAACCAGCACCAAACTAGGACTGTGATAAGTACTGAATGGAGTTACCTATCCCCACGAGCTGGTACAAGTGCCCGGGTATCATAAATTTTGGTTTTGGAATGATTTACCTGAGTATGGATACATAAAACATAAAAAACAATCGATAAACTGAATCTAAAAATTCATGCCAAACAATCTTTAAACAAAATCCAGAACTGAATACATAGGTTTAAACATAAAAAATATGTCCAAATACATATAAAATTAGAAGAAAAACATCCCCATGTACTCTACATGACAAGGGGTTATCACCCACAAGCCGTCTACACAACACTACACCATGTATGGGAACTAACAACCCAAACCGTCGTCACCCAAGGCCTTGCCTTTACCTGTGTCAAACATGATCAAGTATACTTACACCCAAGTGGTGTAAGTAGGGTTTGAGACTAATCCCAATAGAATACCACCAAGATATTCCATATAGTAATCAATACAAGATAAGAAGTATGCCAATTTTGATAAGCAAGAAGTGGTGGAAATAATTTCTAAAGAATGGAACCTTTAAATGTAAACAATTTTCAAAGGGAATTTTCCATGAGTGGGAAAATTTCAATAAAAAATGTAAGATAATATATTTTCCAGACAAAACCACCATATACCAATGATAAATACAAAAGATTCAATGAGCACTAATCTCGGGAACACCCATAGGCACTAGTTAGTCTCGGGCCCCATGTACATCGTATGGTGTAAAGTAACCATAAAAAAATTTATTCTCATGAACTAGACACTAGTAGGGAACATAACCATAACCTAGTGGTCCTAAAACATCATCAATATAGTTTTTTTTTCATTATCCATTTTTCTCAGTGAAACAGGGATAAAACTGCTCCAGATCACTAGCGTACTAGTACATATCTGCCCTCCTAGATACCCGAGTTTCCCCATTTGTGCTCAAACAATTTTAACATGTTACCAAAAACCATTAGTACATAAACCCATAATTTGTTTCATAATAAAATCAAAATAGTAGCTAAAAATTCTTTTCACCACTTACATCACTCAATAAAACCTTTAAAATTTCAACAAAATAACTTCACAAAATTTAACAATGTTTTGCACACAAAATCTATTAAAAACCCCACTTTGAACACTATGTTCAAGCCGACATTCACCAAAATAGAATTTTCAGCACTAATTTTTTTATAAATCCATTACAAGAGTTATAAAACAACCCCAATTGGAATAACATAGAATAGACATGTAAAATACCCAATTTAACACAAAATTGGTACCTAAAAATCATTTTCTTAACAAACATCACCAAAACCAAATTTTGCAGTAAGGATAATGAATGAGAAGTGTGATAAAAATGGAAATTAAGAAAATCTAACTCATCTATCAGTTCTTACACATGGAATCACCTACCACAAGTGTCAAAACCCTTGAATCTTTGTGCAAAAGTTCAACCGCACCACCGCCGCACCACAAGGGACTTAGATAAATCCTAAAACCACAAGATTAGACTAATAAACCCAAGATCAAACCCTAGGTTCGAATACTAACTTTCTGGAAATTAGGAACTTCAATAATAAATGGAAGAAACCCTAAGAAAATGGAAGAAACCCTAAGCAAATGGGAGGAATAAGGAAGGAGACCCACTTACTTAAGGGATCTTGAAGAAATCACCCCAAATACCCTAGTAGTTGAATTTTCAAATAGGAAAAAATAAAATTGAGGTTTGAATAAGGCTTACAAGGTCAAGTGAGAACTAAAATGGGGGAAAAGAGTAAAAATTGAAGCAGTTATGAAGGGAACAAGTTACCTCTTCAAATCTGGATGATTTGAGAAATCTTAAGAATTTATAACCTAATTCGCAATGCATATGAGCTCTAAAGAGGGGAAAAGATAATGGGGGAACGCCTAGGGTTATTGGTATAGAGTGAGAGTTAGAATCACCAAAAAATCATAAAAATTGAATAAGATATTAAATATTTTTTAAAAAAAAACTGGAAATGGGATTACGGGATGGCCCAATTCCTTAAATAAAAACCCAAATCCACCATGATTATGGATTCCTAAAGGGTCCAAATTGATATGGTGGTGTTAATAGGTTAGGGGAGGAAATTTTTGAAGTATAATGGGTGAATTTTTTTGAAAAAATAAATATTTATAAAAGAAAAAAAAATTGGTTTTTAAATCTGGAAATGGACTTACGGTTTGGCCCAAATCATGAAAAATCAACCTTTCCTCAAAAAATTTATGGGAAACCCCCACAACAAAGCAAAAATGGAAATTAAATGAAATGTACCTTTAAAATAAGTCATTTATGTGATAGAATCACACTAGATCATCTACACACTTCAAAAACCCACACATATTTCAATATTTAAATTCCGTGTTCTAGCATGGATCTATGATGATTCCTTTTATGTCACGATGATCACATTGATCTTGTCTTTTCGATCTATAAAGGCATTTTTAGATAGATTTCTTGAACAAAACCTTTCTCTCTCTAGGATGTAGGAAGAAGAGAGATGACCTCTCAAAAATCATGGTAATGAATAGTCCGCCCAAAAAGAGCTCCTCACTTCTTATATAGTGGTGGTTAAACACCTGGAAAGGGTTCCGTGACCCCCTGTATAAGTAACATCCACTAAATAAAAAAATTAATGTCATGTTATGATGAACTAACTACATCATGGTGTCATTTATATTTTTTATCACTTACTTATAATATATAATAAATATATTACATGATAAAAGTGACCCATTAACTCAACTTGTAACTCCCACAATATTAAATGAACCTTGAATATTAAAATAATATTCATTCATATAATAATTTTCCATGTATTAACTTAATAAATTATGAATAATTTTAATAAATAAATTCAACCCAATTATTCTATACATTAATAATAATGAATTTATTTATTTATAGGTGATTTTTTCTTCCTAGACAAATCATGAACCCCATGGTGGGGCCCACCATGTCCTATGTTTCCATTCATCAGAATAGGGATTTTTTTGAATGTTCTATTGTGTGTGACCCTCTAGAACCTTATATTGATAGTAGTAAATACTATTCATATACTAAGAGTGGAGTCCAACAACTCATCAGGGCCCCTAAAGAGATAAGTAATAGTGATAGAAACAAAAACCATCCTACAAACATAGGTCGTATAATACAATCTATTTATCTCACGATATATTATAAAGTAGGATACAAAACCTATGTCACCATCCATTATTACTTTATTATTTTTTGATATAACTGGATGAACTTACCTTCATCTAACATGGAAATGAATTTAGTTAAGGTACTACCATCCTAATCAATGAGGCCCAAGATATCACTTCCTCAACTTGGAAGTGAAAAATTCTATCTTGATCATTCAACCAATGTCATTCCACCAAAGACACACCCAACACAATCTACCATTCCACAACTTCAATTTCATGGTTTTTTCATTACATAAAAGTATGAAATAAAATGATACAAAATGATAATGATATCAAATCAGGAGACCAATACACATGTTCATAGATAGTAATATCCAATGACACTTGAAACATGTGTTGTTCTTATTGGTGGGTCTATCCTCATAATCTCATCTACTCAAGATCACCAAGTGATAACTTCATATGAAGAAGTCTCAATGCTTATGATCCCACAACATATTATGGAAAAAAATCATCTATGTCCAGTCAATATGATGTATCTAGACCATAGTATATAACTTTAAGATTACTATCATGATATCTCTAGGTTCTCATTATAGCATGGGAACTGTTATAACCCTTTGACGTGAATTGTAATCTAAGAACATTGATATAAATATATTGTACATAGAAGTATCAAAACTATCCTTGTAAGTTAAACATGTGTATATATAAAATTATATACATGTAATGGTAATCAAAGTACATACATAAGTTGGGTCTAGGTCCCCCACTTTCAACATCATTTTCATCATGGTCTTAACTAACTGTAAGACTAATAGTTGTTTCTATATGTTATTAAAAATATTTAACATATAAAACAATGGTTATACCACTATACACTTGTATACATATGAAAAAAGTTTATTCCCAATGAATATTCTATGATCTTGTCACTTACTTCAATCCAAAATCAGATTTCAGTAACTTGCACCCCTTATTGGCATTATATGGTGTCACCAACCCTTTCTGGTTGTGTCGTATAGAAACATTACAAGATCGGTGGTCTTGATATCTAATTCATAATAAAATGATCATAGAATTTAGTTATGAAAAGTAAAATTCTAATGGATTTAGAAATGATGACTTGGTATAACCAATCAAACCTTATTAGTACCATGCTTGTACCACCCATGTATCGTATCATTTTAATACCCACTGAATTATTCAAAATAATAAGACCTTGTACTTTGATACATGGAATCCATTATTGAATTTTAATTGATCTTGTCAATATTAGCTATTTTCCATTTACTTCTTACTTGCAGGATCCACTGCTAGAAAGATAGACTATACCACCAATGGTTCTTCAAACTGTTTGGAGTTTAGCCATGGATATATACCTATACCAATGGTTTTCTATAAACCATTGGTCTAAACCGCATAAAATTACAATATAAAAATGGTTTACAAACCGTTGGTATAGTTTATCTTTCTTTAAACTATACCAATGGTTTAAAACCTGTTGGTATAGAGTCCTCTAACATTCCCAAGAAGAAACTCCCCACCTTATACCAAACTACCAACACCTACAAAAACACTATAAGATCATACACATATTTCAACAAAACCAATACATCACCTACAAAAACACTACAAGACAATATACAAAATTCAAGAAAACACTTGTATCCCCCCAGAATGACACAAAACTCACAAACATCGTCAAACACCTACACCTACAAACACTAAAACCCAAACCACTTCCATCCAATATAAATAATTCAAGAAACTAATTAATGCATTAAACCACTGATAACACACATTTAAAACATTAAATATATTCATTCAAATCCAATAATTAAACATCACATGTCATAAATATCAATAAAAAATGTAAAGGATCAATCTCACGCTCATAACAACTAATATCGTAACTGTCACCATCACCATCACCATCACCATTACCACCACCATCACCGTCACCATCACCATCAACATCACCATCACCATCACTATCGCCATCACCATCACCATCACCATAAATTTCATCATCCCAACCACCACTAAGACCATCGCCTGGTGCACCATATAATGAACGCATCATCGACATATATGTATCACAAGCTGCAGTGGTATCTGGTGAAAGTGACAGACATAAGACTACCATAAATTTAATAAATTCATCATTGGACTTTTGATTCCATTCATGATCCTAAATAATAATTTTGTGGCCTCTTCTTCCTCAGTATGAACCTTTTCTTCCTATACATGAGCTATTTCCAACTCAAAACTACTAGAAATGGCACCTAAAGCAGACCAATATCTAGTGGGGACAATACTCTTCCCTGGTCGACAACATACTCTCCCATGATGATCATCTCCTAATACCTGATGAAAATGATCATCTGACCCAAAGTTATGAGCTTCCTGATCATTAAGGACCTTCAAATCACACTGTTATAAATATAAATAAACTATTTAGTTAAAAAATAGATATTAAAATTTGAAATCAATAAATTAAAACTTACAATTTGCTATTTTGTTTATTCATTTACCATGCTTCCATATTTCTTCTTTCCACTCGAGTAAAACAATTTTTCTCAAGGCACACATCCTTCAATATTCAATAATTCCTTCTATAGTGACAAATAATGTATAAAACCATTATTCAAAAAGTATCAAGACATGAATATCATAGTGAAAATGAATATAAATAATGGAAATTCAAATTGTTTTTTGACAAATAGATCGTGAAAAAATTCTTATAATAGTAACCCAAAAATTCCAATGAACTTAGTAGTCAAGATGTATTTTAAATAAACAAGAATATTTTTAATTTCTAGGATGTACATACATAGTGTAGTGTTTATCAATATGTAAAGTATATCACAATCCAATAACAAAAATTTACCAATGAACAAACAATAAAATAAAGTACGAACCCATCAAGTAGAAAGATGAAATAGATTAGAAAATTTCTCCCCCCACAATTTTCATAAGCAATTAGGTGATTTTAATATATATTAAAAACAAATTTCAAAGGTAAAATGCACGATTTTTGAGAGCTATAAAATCTAAAATAGAATTAGTGAGAAAATAAATCTCCCTTGAGTTAAAGCTTAAGTACTTTGGTTTTCCTTTCATTAATATGTGGATATATGATTTACATGACCATGATTTTATTATAACATGGTCTATGGTTTTATTCAGGGATACCTTTCATATAAAATTCCATTATTATTTAATTTATTTCAATTTTAAAATATATTTTATAGTTATTTATTTTATATTTTTATTGATATCACTAAGGTTATCATCTCCTCAAATGGGCTATCAGTACTGAGGAAATTAAGTCTAGAATTATTGAAGTGATAGTCATTTACCATATTCTAATGGGTTTTGTAGGAAATGGGTAATGGTCCATGTATGATCATATTTTTGATGGTATAGTGATTCCATAAAATTTATCACCGTCATCATTTTCATGAGGAAGTCTCCGATAAGACATCAGTGTAGTAGTTTAGGGACTAAGAGGCCTTTGTGTTGATAAGACCCTAATAACAATCATTATTGTATCCTTTTTGATAATTTTCAATGTTTTTGTAATGGATTATTATGTAAAACAGTTTGAACTAGATCTACCCATTGGGAAGATCTCCATGATCAACCTACTAAACCTAATCCTGATATAGTGGCTCTATGAGGTACATACAACTATATATTATATTTTTTTTAATCCAGTTAATCCTATGTTACTTGTAATTGAGGTAAGATATTTTTGAAATTAGTTGGATTCTTAATTATATGTTTGCAAGTAGTTGGATTGTTAATGAGATTGTTGATACTAAGAGATGTTTGGAATTAGTTGGATTCTTAATGAGATTTTTGTGACATGAAGTTACTTCTCGAACATTGAAATTATCTAAAGAAGACATTTTGAAGAAGTTTAACATGAATGTGATTCTTGTGTTTTCTTTTTTTATCAACATAAGGGGAAAATTTCTTGGGTAGTTTTTAGGGAGAGCTGATGAATGTTTATTCAAGGGGAGTTTGTTAAATATAGTTTGGAATTCAAATGCAACATCTAGTGAAACAAGTGGTGTAAAAGAAATTTTTTGATCTTTTGGTGTTTTTTTGTGAAATTTGGTGCCAATATTTTTTTTGAATTAATAAGTGATGTATAGTGTGTAGTAAATTATTTCACAATTTTTTGGTTACCAAGTGGTGGTTAGAACAAAGTACGATGATCAAAGAATTGTTTTGTCAAATATATTTTGTCACATAGAACATGAATGATTTGATCTTATAGTTAATGATTATTGAATCATTGAGTATACTATTCAAGGGCATAGGTTTTAGAATAGAAATGATGTTTGAAGATGATTTTTTTTGATAAATAAGTTTTTCAACAAACCCAAAGGTGGATATAACTAGTAAAAACCTTAGTTTAATCATGGGTTGTATTTTTTAATAAATAAAGGATTAAATACTCTAAAAATTTCACTAAATCATTATGTTCTAGTTTCATGTTGTTTGGAGAGGTTTTGAGGAAGTTGGATATGTTTTTTCCTACATGGGAATAAAGTATGGAGCTACATAAGATTAAAGCGAACCTTTGAAAGGTATTATAAGATTAGGTCAATGAACGGAAATGTTACATAATAGTAAACTAAGAAATTGACCAGTAGTATATAAGTATTAATTTTGGAAATGAAGTTATGTAATAATAATTGTATTTCTTAAAATACCACATAAGGTTTCCCAAATGTGATGTAAGGGTAGAAATCTGGTAAGGCACTCACATACGATTAAACTATGTGTTCAAATGGTGATATAAGATTAGTTCAAAGGATTATATCTTCAAGTAAAGAATTTATTATCTCATATAATATTCACTATAAATATTTATAATCTATGTAATAATAATCATAACTCATATAATATTAAATATGAAAGTTCCTAGCCCATCTAAGAGTAATGTGATTTCACAACTGGTGATGTATGAGTAAACTATTTGTTTAAAAATTAATGAAAGTGATATATATAGGTTTTATCCATGATAATTCATTTAATAAAGTTATAATAATTATTCAAAATATTATAGGTCAATTTTTATAGATATTTAAATAAAGAAAAATATGAAGGATTTTAAGGGAGCTTAACCTGAGACTTCCAGTTGACTGGATTAATGGATTATATGTATGATCCTTGAGAACACTTACATACGTATCAAAGGAAAACCATGGATATCTACCCAAGGGTTTCAAATTAGGATGGCCTAATGGATTCATATATGATACCACCATAATATTTTTTTTATATGGAAGAGGATTATTCCTTTATTTTGGTTTCCCTTGGAATAAAAATAGATCTAACATAGGG
Organism: Viscum album; assembly: GCA_963277665.1. Classification (NCBI taxonomy): domain Eukaryota; kingdom Viridiplantae; phylum Streptophyta; class Magnoliopsida; order Santalales; family Viscaceae; genus Viscum; species Viscum album. The sequence continues at coordinate 494,584,407 of OY728130.1, read as the reverse complement.
TGTTCTAATAGGTATAAATTATTTTATCCTACAACACAACAATTAGTATAAAATATATGGTCACCAATAATTTTTTTCTCTATTACAGAGGCATCTCAATTTGTATCAAAACTATATAACTATATCAAAAGATTTTTTTTAACCAATGTTGCAATTGGATGTATTCTTAATCTTATTAATTTCCTATTAAAGATAAATTTCATTGTGTTGTTGAGTTTATTTATAAAATAATATTTATCAAGGATTTAAATTTTCATAAAATATTAATCTTCTATAATTCATAAATATTTTCATTTATAATATGTGACAATTTTATTATGCACAATGAAGTGGATTTTTAGAATTTCTTTACGTGTTTTTCATAAGTATCTTTAATAGAGAATTTTTATTGTGCATAATGAAGTGAATTTTTAGAATTTATTTGCAGGTTTTTCAGAAGTATCATTAATGTAGATTTTATAAAACATTTATAAAAATATTTGTAAAAAAAATACAAAGGGGAATTATTTCAAGTTAAAGGATAATTATTTGAGCAAGAATATTGATGATAATAACACATGAGATAAAAAAATTATAATTTGTGAGGATGATTCCATAAAAAGTTTTGAATGTTATAATCTTATTGAAATAATGATGCTATCACATGGAAATCATTAGGAAAATATCACTTCTCATCTGGATATATTACGAGAAGATGGATGGATGTTATCGTATTCAAATAGGGATGAGAAAGAGAACTAATTAAAAGAAAGAATAAAGATAAAAACCAAAATTTTATTATCATAAAAATAGAGAAATGATTCTAAAAATAAATTTATATATGATTTATAGGATTATAATGAACCAATACATATAGAGGTTGATAAAATTTAGGAAATATTATTTGATAATGTAGAGATGTACAAAAAATATCACTAAAAAATTGTAACACCCCAGGTAAATAAAGAATATGACATTTTCATATTTATCCATATTTGTGAATAAAATATTAATATGACTTTAAAGGGGATGCTATGCTCGATGGCGTACCCAACACGCAACAACGAGTTTCTTGGGAATCTTACGTTGCACTCTAATAATAAAATAATATTATTTTAAATGGCAGTTAACATGTAGCCGTTGTATTGGCGGGAATGGATAGAAATAACTAAAATATGAATATATATGTTTTTTTAAATGTTTTTACATCTATCCAAAGGCTTAAAATACGGAAAGAATTCAATTTTAGGCTTTTATAACCTAATTTTCACTAAAGGTTCACTTATCGCCTTCTGATGGCGAACTGTCATTAAATATAGTTTTGATCACTCTTATACATTCTTTTAGACCAAATAAAACTCTTATTTAGAATCGGGACATCAGATTTTACTTTGTGTAAATTTTTGGTATTGTTCCGATAAAGTTCATTTTTTAATGAATAGTGTAAAATGTTGTATTTTAATTCAAAACCTCTTTTTAATCTAATTTATTTATATGATTAGATTATCATTTGAATTGTTTTTAAAGTGAAATTAGAAAATATTTTTACCATTAAATCCAATAGTGGTTGTTGTAATTTATTTCACTTTGAAATCGGACTTAAACTAGTGTCAATCTTTTGATACTTATTGTTTCATAAAAACACGCTATTTGCTCTGACATCGGGAATTAATTATTAAATTAATTAATGTGACTTATATGTTTTGAATTTTGTAAAATAGACTTCATTTTAGAATTCGGAATATCAAATATAGCTCAGGGTGAATTTTTGGGATTTTTCTGAAAAAGTTCAATTTTTGATGAATAGTGAAACCACTAAGTGGTACTTATAAAAACTGATTTTTCCGTTTAAATGAAATTTTGCCATCTTTGTGTTTTGAATTTCAAAAATCCGACATAAATGGTTGTCATTAAGAAGTAAAATGTGGTTCAATGGGATAAAAATAATTTTTTGGTGAATAGTAACTTATTAAGTTTTTAATCGCGATTAGTGGTAATTAGTGTAGTTTAAGGTAAAAATAATGCTTTAATAAAATGAGATGAGCTTGAAACATGTCCTACCCTCATTGGTTGTGTCATGGCCGACCACGACAAGCCATGGGTCAACTTGGGGACCCCATGGAGACACTTTGGTTGAGAAATGACATAAATAACTTTTTATTTAATGTAAAAGTCAAAATGACACAAATATCATATGTTTTATGAAAACAATTTTTACATGGGGTTATAATGATCAGATTTTTGATTATAAATAGTCATTAGAAATATAAAAAGATTTACTACATCATAGTAATTTTTTTATAATTTTTAGACATTAAATAAATTAAATTATTTATGACATAATAATGATGCAGCGATGACATCATTATTTGAAGATTTAAATAAAATGGAAAGATAATGTAAAATCTATGAACTACACATGTCCAAAACTTATTGGATGGGTGGATTTCGAACCCTGATCACCTTATCCATGAATTATATCAATATGGGACCTTTTAAAACCGAAACACATTTTCAAATAAAGTAATATTTCTTTACTTTCCAAAAGTGCCCCTCCTCTCCTCTTATAAAAGGCCCCCACCTCTACCTCATTTCACACACTCTTCAAGCCTTTGGCTCGGCCAAAACCTGCCCATTTACTCTCTCCACATCCCTCTCCTCATCCTAGCGGATTCCCTTTGGGCAGAATCCTTTCAAAGGAAGCCTTTAGGCTCAAATCAAAAGGAGATACACTTTTAAAGGTAATTCATTCTCTCATGTTCATTTGTTTTATTTTGCTTCTCCAACCCCCTAAACTCTTTTTATTTACTTCTTTTGTAACAAAAACAGTATCTTAAATATACTAGGATGTTGTTATAAGATTTATTCGAGCTACACTCTCACACAACTACATCAAATGGTTAAAGAACATACGGTTTCCGTGGATGGCGAAATTCTGCCTCCCGAAACGATGATTGTTCAATACTCATTTAACACCTTCAAAGGTGGCCATTATGATGTCACTGTTTTTATATATGATATATAATATGTTTATGTTTTCCTTAATCTTCTGTTTTTTTCATTTTGGGCATACCTTTATGGTTTCCATTATGGGTAAACGCGATATCTTCATTTAAGGAAGTGCGGACTACCGCCCCCTCAAAGTGATTTGATTCGTTAAATACCATATGTGGGACGTATAAAGGATGGAACTATGATATTATATATGATATTATACTATAATTATAATATACCTTTATATCATTATTATTCCATTCTATAAAATATGAAATAGAAATGAAAGTAGCGTTCATGCGTACGTACGGCTTACCGTCTCCATGAACGGTGCATTTCATTTCTTACCTCTAAATGATTATGTAATGTTATAAATGCATGAATGTACTGGATATATATGACATATATGATATCCAAATCATGAATATAATTCTGGATATAATAAACATTTGACCACACGAACAACATGTAATTGTAAGAAGTCCACTTTCGACTTAAGAACCAAATATCGACAAAACAAACATTATTAACTTAAATGTTTACATAATGTTTATAACATGGAAATAAGTGATCTAATAGGAATAATGAACTAGAAAAAGGTTCTTAATAAAGTGTAAATTAACTCAAGTTTATTATTCAGGACGTTAAAGAACGACCGAGTCAAGTCGGACCCGAGGTAAGGGATCCTACTCCTCTCTTTCTTTTTAAGTACACACTTTTATGTCGTTCCTATTAAAGCTCATCTTTCTTGTTATTGGTATGATATTTTATATTAAATTTACTGTAATTATTATGTTCATGTGATGAGAGACCCTATTCTCTCTCATCAATCTATTTTGAAAGTTTTAAGTGGCGCCGATAGGCTGCCGAATTTTCATAAGAGATCTAACCTCTCTCTTTCTCTTTAAGTACTCCCCTTTATGTCACTTCTTTTAAGCTCCTATTTGTTATGATGGGGGATGTTCTTTCATATTTATATTTCTGTACATTTTGTTGTAATGTGATGAGATACCCTATTTTATCTCATCAATCCATTTTTGGAAGTTCTATGTGGCGCCGTTAGGATGCCGAGTTTTCGTAGGGGATTTTTCATCTCACATTTATTCCCATGAGATTTATGCTACATTTGCCACAATTTCTTTGAGTGGTGTATGTACTGAAATTATTCTACACTTTGTGTAATATACTTTCCTTTATGAATATTTACATCAATGATTTATTGTCCTTCTTTCATGGGGTGTATGTTTTGAAAGATACCCAAGTCGGTAAGGGAACCTTTCACCCTCCTCTTCTTAAAAGACTTCTTTGTTGGGTCTTTTAATTTACATATTGTTATGTTGGGATATGTTCTCATATATCCTTATTGATGTAAATTTTATTTCCAAGTAATGAGATACACTTTTTTATCTCTCATCAACTCATTTTGATTTGATGCCGTTAGGCTGTCAAGGGAACTTTTTAATCCAATTTCGATTTCATTGGGTTCAACATGTAGTCATTGAATATGTCATCCATTGAATATGTGTGAATGACCTTTTATTGTTTTACACTTAATATCCACTTATATTGTGTGTATTTATATTTGTCACACATATTTTTGAGATTGATTTGTCCTTAATTTAAGGATACCTTCTTTATAAGGGATTTCATCACATTTGACATTTCTATTGAGGGTTCATTGTTGTTATGCACCAATTCACTCTTATATGGTGTATATACTATCCTTTGGAGTATTATATCATGAATCCATTTATTCTCATGATATTATAAAGTTCTGACTAAATGTTATTCCTCAATTATTGTATTCAAGTGTCACTAATTTTGGTAAAACCCCTTTAACCAAAATATCATTTTAAATGTTTTAATTATTTGTTCTTATTAATATCCATGTTTTCAAAATGGTTTTAAGGATTTATTTATATGGATATTAATGGTTTTAAATTTTAAGCTTCAAGGTGGTATGGGACACTTTGATTCAAAAATCTCTTTATTAAATGTTTTAAATGGTTTTGGAAATGGTTTCCTTTTGAATGGATTCATTATTTCAATATACTAAAATGTTATATTGTGATTGAAATGTGGAAATGTTATGTTTCCTTTATGCATGTTTTATGTGATACATTTATGTTATGGTTCTTGGGCATTGTTATGAAAACGGGTGGTTCCGTGATAAACTAAGGGCGGGTGAGCCCGATATAGCTCTCCAATGCATTGGGTAACGCGAAGGAGTGAAACGATAAGGTTTCTCCGAAGAGATTTAGGGAATATACTGTGATGGGTATTCCAAATGTAACCAAGAGGGTTACTCCCTACGTAAGAATGTTATGAATGCCTCAAGTTACCTTTATGTCTTATGATTTCTATGATTTATTCATGATTTGATGAGGTATATTAAAGTGACTAAGTTTTATGGGTAAAGTATGATTTCATTCTTATGTATATATGAACTCATGTTTCCTTTACATATTTTTATAACCCTTACTGAGCTTTTTATGCTCATCCCAAGTTTTTGAAATGTTTTTCACAGGTCAAGGGAAAGGTACATGAAGTGATGATAGTGTCAAGGATGTGTCAAGAAAGAATCCGTGTTTTATTTTAAATAGGTTTCCGTTGATGGGAAGAATGAATATTGTCTTTTATGTAACCACTTTGTTTAAATGTGGAATGTAATTCAAGTTTTATGATCTAATTCTCTAAAACTCTAAACCTGAAAAGATCCTCAATGTGTAATCTTGTAATAACTCAAGATTAAGTAAGGTTTAAGGCTGGGGCCTTATAAAAATTGACATGAAAGTTTTAATAAATTGTGATGTTTGAAAAAAAATACTCTAAGGTTAAAATGAGTTTTAGAGGTAATAAATATCTCCATTGAATCACAATAATGGGTTCTAAATAATAAAATATTTTAAAGGAGAAGAATGGGGAGTTGCATGTTAAAGTTGAGAAAAAAATGAATTAATCCAAGACTTATGGTGCAAAATTTAGTGTATTAAAGGAATATTTAATATCTAAGAAGATAATGATGTTAAATATAATTAAATAAAGAGCTTTAAGACTTCAAAATCTATGTATATAATGATGGAATCTTTATAGAAATCAGTAAATTATTTAATCTTTCAAAGTCCTCACCCCATGGGAAATTTAGGCTTTCATACACTAAATATACAAGTAAAAAAATTTAATATAAAGATAAAAAATTACTAAGAGGGAGTGACTATAGTACTTTTCAATTCTGTCATAGAAGTATTGGGGATATATAAAAAATTTCATTTCTAATTATTAACCATGATAATATATTTTCAATAACCATCTGAATTATTAAAAATATGAGCTCAAGAAGTGTTTTAAATTTTTATGGAGTATTTTTAAATAGTTTATAAATAATTTATATGTGAATTTCATAGCTTCTAAATAGGCTTTATATAACCAAATAGTTTGAATATAAAATACCCACAACATTTTTATTGAGTGACTTAAATGATTTTTTTTTATTTTTTTATTACTGGATATACTATGTAGGTTATATAAAAATATTATTGAACATATTTTATGATTTGGAAATATATTTTTATGAACTAATAATTAAAAACACTATCATAATTAAATGGATCTATAATTTCTTGAATTTAAAATACATACTTCCTCTCATGTTTTATCATAATAGTCTACCCAAAAGTGTAGATTTATTTTGTAGCATCCTTATTTTTTTTATTTCTTACAAACACTTCCTAAAAAAGAGTTTTCAATAATACAAAATAGAGTATTAATGTAAATTTTCATAATTTTTATTCAAAAACCTCAAATTTGATTAATACCTTAAACTCGATACTATTCCAATAAGAAATCATTTCCTGATAATATGATGTTGGTCACTCATTCATGATAGGTATGGACTCTAAATCTATTCCAAATCTAGAAACCCAACCACTATACAACTCATTCTTATATGCTCCCCACAACTCACCTAATTCCATCAGGCATGTAGTCCTTATAGCCTCACAATTGGGAAAATTATAACAAAGATAGTACCAAAATATTATGCCATATAAATATAGTAATAATATAAAATTAAATCTAATGAATTTTCTTACCCATATTTATGCCTAAGAATTATCATTTACTTTATTTTGAAGGTGTCTTCAGGAGAGTAGTTTGACATTCTCACCATATTTTCCAAATAATTTTATTATCCTCATTATACTCAATCATCAATTGTGTGTGGTAGTTCCAAACCTCATGCATGCATGTACGCTCACGATGCCTAGTGGCAGATCCAACAGTGAAAAAACAAATATTATATCAATACATCTTATAATGAAAATAAATTATGGTAAAAAAAATTACTAGGGTTTTATAAAAATACCTAAGCTAGGTTAATCAATGGGCACATTTGGATCCCTAGGATCTAAAGGATCATCGACCTCTATAGTAGTAGTGAGATCCAATGTCTGCTCATGAGGCTCATAATGTGTTGAAGTAGAAGTCGAATGAGCATGAACGTAGAAGTTCAGGGAGAACGAGGTAGAAGGAAAAGAAGCTAGCATAGACTTTTGCAGAAAAGTATAATACGAATGGGGAGTAGAAGCCATCATTGGGTAAGGGAAAGAAATACAAGGATGGTCAGATGTAAATTAAGGAAAAATTATAGGTAGCCTAAATATCCCAGGTGCCTTTAACGACACTATGGGATAAGAAAGTGTACTAGATGGTATATCTGATGAAGGGAAAAAGTGTGATTAGGTACAATGAGTGGTGTGAGTAGCTCAAGTACCACCCCCTCACATCATATGGCTGAGCACCAATACCACAAGGTTCATCAAAGAATAATTACCTCCTGGGTGGTGGAGCCTGATTAAAATTTAAAAACAAAATTAATCACATGACATTATATATTATTGATATATATATTTAAAATAAAATACTCACAATAGGAACCAGAGTAGGAATTACCATCTCTATTATTTAGTGATTATCATCTAACATCCTCTTCCTTCATACCTCTTCAATGTTTTTAATTTCCTACATTTAAAAAAATATGCATTTAATTATAAATTTATAACTAATGTGTATAACAAACAAGAAAGAATACGTGACATGAATTAATTAAGTAATACCAATTGTCAAACCTAATAAAGGATACGTAGTGACATAAAAAAAATCATATTATATCCAGTGGGAATAATATCAAAACATAAAAGATATGTCATAGAAAAATATACACATTCAAATTATCATGTTTAGAAAAGTTATGATATAGTTTTCTTATTTTATATTAAATTTGATCCAATTTCATTTTTTTGATTTATTAGGTTATAATACAGTGCAATTAAATATTAGAAAATGAAACTCAAAGAAAAATACAACTAGTATATATTGAAATTGAAAATGAAGGTCAAGTTGGATACAAAATATTTGTAATCAATAGTAAAGAAATTTGAATAGTACCAGCCTGAAAAACCCAAGTCAAGCTAAACTAAAAGAAATGAGAACACAGATAGATGATTCTGTATATTTCCCAATATAAATTTAAGTTCATAATCAATTTTGAAAACTGAATTATTGGATTCGTCACAAGTAATAAATTGATTGGGGCTAATGGGGGCAGTGATGGTGTCAATTTCATCCCCACCATCATAAAAAATATGTCTTTGTATTACTTAAATAATGAGACAAAATTTATGTTGCAGATGATTTTTCACATAAAAAACTTATTTCATCAATAATAATAATATATATGGATCATTAGTAGTAAGATTATGAGTCATTTCAATAACTTAAAATACACAATCATTAATAAACATGTCATGTATCATCATCAAATCAAACCACTTGAATTTCATCATAGTGATTCGACCATGAGAGTAATAATCCAATATTAGTATTTTCTCAATGAATCCATAATAAGATAAATTTTCAAATCGAGGTCTAATATCTGATGCACTAGCATGATAGTCTGTTGTGACAGTAACTATAAAACCATCATGTTGTGTTCTCATGTTTATTTCTCATTTAGTGATAATAAATTTATACCCATTGATCACAATTGATTTGCATTCACAAACCACTGAATTAAGAACATTAGTCAGAACTCTTATTTCCTTAGAGATATTGTTAGTAGGAAAAATAAACACCTAAAATATAAATGAATATTAAAATTAAATAAATATTAATTTTATTATTTTATTACACTGATACTTATACTATTAATTTTAACCAATAAGAAAACTATTTTCTATGAAACATCTCTCTCTTTCTCAAAGATAAATAATTATGATTTCTATTTATAATTTGTTTATATTCCCTACAAAAAAAAATAGAAACATTTTAACACATATGTATATTTACATGATATGATATAACATATACATGTTTAATTTAATTACTTGATTTAGTCTTTGAATAAATCATAATTAATAAAAACTATACGATGTGCGATCTCTTTCTCTTCAAGGCTTAATGTAGTCAACATATATGATCTAAGAATTCCCCCTATTTGGAGAAGTGATGGAAAACTAGGTTAAATTTTCTCATACTCTTATTTATTTCTCATTGTTATATTCTATATCATGGTCACATTATATAAATACATTGAACATAAATCCATACATTCATGATAGAAACTTCAGGATGATTCCTATTTCAGACATAAAAATAAATTTGTACATATTTATTTTAGTTGGATACATCCAATGAAAAGAAATAGGTCCTCCAAGAATTATTTTAGTTAGAATATGGATAGTTAGATGTAACATGCATTTGAAAAATGATGAAGGATTTTTTTTTGACTCACACAAGATCAATGGTTCTTCTTCTAGAACTTTTTAAAGGAATTATCTGGAGAACTTCTTAGCACAATGATCTCTATAAAAAAGAAAAAACTGAATAACAGTCACCCTTAAATTATTGGATAATAGATGATAGATTTATATTGGAATCAACTCATGAAGAAGGATATTATAATCATAAGTCTTCAAAGATTTTAGCTTCAAATCTCTTTTGTTAACCCATTTTGATATGTTGCTTGAATAACCATCAGGAACTTTGAAAGTTTCTATTAATTATAGATATTGATTTTTTTTACAGGCATCATCACATAAGAAGAATACAGAACTTTCCATTTATTTTCACTCATACACACAAGATGTAATTATAGTCTAATACCCCAATCCATCAATTCATTCTAAGATTTTAAATCATCTTCTGTCTTTCCATTTACATTTAGAATAATTGAAAGAAATATTTCGCATATATTTTTTTCAATGTGTATTACATCTATGAAATGACGCAACAAATTGGTCAACCAATAAGAAAACTCAAAGAACATACTTTTATTCTTTAAATTATAAATGGACTCAGTGAAAACATTCTTTCTCTTTATAGATTTCATCTAACCTTTCCTAAATAAAAAACTAACATATTTCAATTCATTAAGCATATCGGTTCCATACACACGCTTAAGTGGATTTTTAGTCTCCATAGTATTGTTAAACCTTTGACGATTATTCCAATATGAATAATCTATTGAAAAAAACCATCGATGTCCCATAAAACTAAAACTAAAATGATATTTGAGTCTTATAGATAATATATTCTTCATAAAAATAGGACATGAAAGTCTTACCTTCTTGTTCCTGCTAGACGTCATTGTATAAGTAGGAAAATCATTTATCATCTACATAAGAACAACACACATCTTAAATTTATCTTTAGAATAAGCATTGTATGTGCGCACACCCACATTCCAAAGATACGTAAACTCTTTTATTAAAGGTTTCATGTATACATATATATCATTTCCTAGATTAGAAGGTCTAGATACGAGTATACTCATGAAAGTGAAAGGGTTTTTCATACACATCCATTGAGGAAGGTTATAAATGTGTATGAAAACCGGCCATGTGTTGTGAAAAGTAAGAATATACCCAAACTGATTAAAACCATTACATGATAGAACCAACCTCACATTATGCACAACAATTGTCAAATTAGGATATCGAGCATAAAATGTTTTCCATGCTAATATATTTTCAGGATGAAAAAAATCATTATTATCCCTCTTTTTCTTAGTATCATTCCATTGCATATTTATTGATATTTTATTAGACATGAAAATATTATGGAGTTTTGAAATTAATGGAAAGTGCTACATTACTTTATATGGTACACAATATGGTGTTACATTAGTATTTATATTCCATAGAGATGTTCCATATTTTATACAATCATTTAATTCAATAGCTTCCTCCTAGAATAAGCTACAATATTTCAAGAAATCATGGATTTTATTTTTAGAAAATCTAAGTTTGTCAACTAACTTCCATTCCATATAATGGTTCAAGGGAATATATGCAACATATAAAATTAATTCCTTATAAAAGTTAAGAATATAATTAATGGAAGTATTATAAATCCTATACATGGTTTTCCCATGAAACAGTCAGATTAAAAATTCTAGACTTTTCATTTTACTACATTGTCGATATACTAGAGTCATGTTAGCATCATTCAATTTTTTCACCCATTCAACATCATATTTTTCATTAAATGAATCATTTGTGCTCTTATCTAAGTATTATTAGGTTAGAACCCTTTCTTTCTC